>JAWWMK010023382.1:0-16761 GCA_035047105.1 Galeopsomyia nigrocyanea | reverse complement strand
TCAAAAAACCCGTTTTTGAGAAAAATCCATTTTTTTGAAAAAATTGTTTATAATTTTGCGTTAAATAATTATTTGCAGATATTGTTGTTCAAATATTGGAAGTACTAGTCTTTACGCGTATTTTTAAAAAAAGATCGTCTCGATATCTTTAATAGCTACCGAGATATCGCGTTTAAAAAAAACTCAAAATTTATTCAACTGTTGATAACTCAGCTGATAATCAACATTTTGATCTCAAACTGTGCACACATGTTGACCACTGCATAAGTAACAAGTGTGCCAAGTTTGAAAAAATCGAAGATATCAATGTTTCAGAGTGATTGAAATAGCCAAGAATTACCCAAGGGGGTTTGATGCAAAAAAAAAAAAAAAACATATGTGTATTCGTGCGAACGCGCTACAGATGTTTCTATTTTTTAATAAACGAAAAATACAAAAAGTAAAGAAGATTGACAGGAACAAAGAGCGTGAAACTTTTTTTTTTGAACCTGCCAGCGTTGAAAAAAAAGAAACACATACGCACACAAAGTTGCGGATATTACACGCCACCGACAGAGCCGAGAACTCCGCGCTTCACCAATCGTCGATAATTAAACGCGAGGGAAGAAGAGTCGAGAGGGGAGGGTAGACAATAGCCTCTCGTCGTTCGTCGTACTCTTAAACATCATACCACCTTGGCAGTAGACTCGTAAAACTCTTGACGCTGCCAGTTTCTTATCGCTCTCTACTCTCTCTCACTCCGTTTTATACCGCACGTGCCTTTTTCAGTATACACTCCGCAGAGAGACGTCGACGCTTTTGTTCCCTCGGAATATGGGCCTGTGAATAATGTAGACGGCTTTTTCAATATTCGCGGATTGTTTCGCGGCACGGAACCTTTTTTTCCTCCTCTTTTTTGTTCTTTGATAGAGAAAATTTCGTTGATTAAATGGTTAGATCATGATCTTGCTTGTGAATATTTGTTTTCTTTTTACGGTTTTATAAAAACTTTGAGGAACCAAACTCATTTTGACTAAAGCGACGAAATTTATCAGGCCCGGTTTTTTTTTATACTCAGCGCAGTTACGCCGCTCCTGCAACGGTATATGTTTTTTTTTCACGAGGTGGAAGTCAAAAAAAAAGAAGGTCTACTTGCGTGCGAGTGGAGGTGTCTTAAAACTCGGCTTTAAAACCCTGGTGGCGTTATATTAAATAAATAAAGGCGCGCCCGGAAGTTCATTTCTTAAAATACAGTTTTCTTTTTTACGCTCAACTGCACCGACAGATGTTGCGTGGTAAAAACAAAAAACTTGGAAATTTTGCTGCTTATTACACCACTCAGAGCGAGTAAACAGATGAATTTTTAATGAAATCACTTCTTTGTTTTTTCATTTTGAAAGAGGAAAGATTTATCCATTAGAAGAATTCGCAGCTGAATGCATCGAGCGTCGAAAATAACGCAACAATAGTTCCACGAAAGGCGGTAATATCCCGTTATCCCTTGGCAGAATACCATGCTACAATCTCACAAAGAAAATCTCTCTCTGGAGAGAGAAAGAGAGAGAAGGAAAAAAAAATCTCCAAGCAAGAATGCCAAGTTCAATGTTACACCGTGTGTTGCCTTTAGCATCATCTCTCCCTCTCTTTCTCTCTCTCTCTCTAAGTTGCACGCAGCTATAAATCCTAAAGCGGCGATTCATCAGTAAAAGGTTTCGCGTTTTCATCGCGCGGTGTATAAATCATACTCGCTTAAAAAAAAAATAAAAAAATAAGATAATGCCTTCGCGAAGCATATACTCTCGGTTTCTCATTCTCTTGCGAGCGAGAGGTTCGGCAAAAACGTAATTAAGGCGCGATCGAGCGACGAATATTTATCGCCCCAAGCAAAACTTTGAGCAAGTTGCACTTTGCTCGAATTTATGGCTTTACGCTTCAATTGATGTCCCCTTCAATCACCCCCTCTCGCGACAATCAAGCTGCTGTTTTCTCGTTTCTAATGAGTCGCTTTTGATTTTGCTGCTTTACAATTAAACGCGAAAGATGTAGCGCGTATTTTTTTCCCCCGCAGAGACTGATTCCTGCGATTATAAATCAGCAATTACTAAATTCATATGCAAGCTCTGGGGCTTTTAATTAAATCCTTTGTATGCATATCTATAATACCTGACCTGATATTATTCTTTGCGCGTTTAACAAGGCAGTCAGAAAAGAATATTTTTTCCAGATACTCATTTGTGCAACAATTGAATTGTAATTACAGAGGTAAATATTTAGACATCATTTCCAGCTGATGAAGCTTTCACGAAGAACTTTTACGTTCCTATACGGCGGATGTTTACAAATTAGAATAATTACGCGGACATACGGATATTTAAAATGAATTCCAGAATTTGCAATTTTTTTTCTTTTGAAACAGCAAATTTTCCATTGGCTTAGAGAGCAGCTTGATTAAATCTCATATTGTTTTTACACCAAAGAAGTAGTTCAAGCAAAATAAATGTTAGTTAAAAGGATGGAAAAGTTAATTAAATTGTTCAAAGTGCTCAATACCAAGAAATTTCATTTCGCACGATTCACCCGTGATATAAATCTAGTATTTTAATGATAATTAAAACCTTGATTAAAATTCTGCTTGAAAACCAATTACAGTGGATGCAACTTGCAAAAATGAAAAAGCTTCATTCTCATTTGTTTTTATACAAAAGCATCGAATGGCTAACGAATTCAACAAAAAAAAAAACAGAAAAAAAAGAAGTACGCAGCTCGGCATTTATACAACAAGTTGTCGGCGTGATAAAAAGGCCGCCCGCCGTCGTCATCGCTCGCGCGCAAGAGAGCGCAAGCTCGGAAAATGTCACCTGTTGTCTTTTGTTTTGCTCTCATCTCTGGCGCTTCAATCCCGTCGTTGCTTGCTAGCTTGCTGCTGCTTCGTATTAATTATCCCGGGCTACTATAGGCTTTCGAAAAACAACGTCGATTGCGCGCGAGTTTGTCGCGAGTAAATATTTCATCAAGAAGCGCAATTAGCAAGTGAAATTCCTCTCTCTCTCTCTCTCTCTCGCTCACTCTCTCTCTCTCTTCCGTCGACGAGGTTGCATTATAAACGTAATTGCGTTAAAACGCGCTAGCCTCTCGCTTATAACACAGTGAAATTCAGGTAATTAGAGTGCACTAGACGCTCTACTCCCGACGCGCACGCGATGTTTGCACTATCTGTGGTGTATATGGTACAAACCGCACATGTACGAATCTGAGTGTATATATATCCAATTGTCTATAGATCAATAATACACATTCATCAATTGATCGAACGTGTTGCTTTTCCGCTAATTTCACTCGTACTTTCTGATTATAAATATATTATGTAGACAATTTGTTGATTTGTCTCGTGCGATTTTGAGATTTTGAATGATACGGAAACATTTGTAAGTCGGCTTCGGAAATCAAACATGCATTGGTGCACGAAATAATCGAGTGGAGCTTTAAGCGTGCAAACAAATGCTGGCTAGCTTAGAGTGAGAATAATCAGGCTAATGCACGAGCTTTTCGATCATTTATACACAAACAATCTGCATACAGTTTACCAACGGATAATTCATATATTGAGAAAACAACGCGTGTGTGTGTGTGTGTGTGTGTGTGTGTGTGTGTGTGTGTGTGTGTGTGTGTGTGTGTGTGTGTGTGTACCTCGTCGTTTTCATTTTTAATCAAATCAAATTAAATTAGAAAATGTCATACCCATAGATGATATATTGATGAAAATTTGTAAGTTAATGCTTTATAATTTGAAATACATGCAATATAATGGGTAGATAGAACAACAACAAGAATTCTTCAATACTTTCTAAAGATACTTATAAAGAATTGTCATTGAAATACTGATTGGAGCTTACATAAAGTATCGAACTAAACTATCGTACAAAAATCTTCACGAAAATCGAACAATCCCAGTTAACAACGTTAAACATCGTCAAAGCAAAAAAAAAAGGAAAAATCTCATTCCTCTCGCAACACAAAAAAAAAAGCTCTTGCGAATACTCGAGGAGAGCTTCTCCAAGCGAAAGCCCATTAAAATCAAGAATGATTGCCAAGTGAAGCGCGCGTATTCGATGGCACAAAAAAAAAAAGAAAAAGAAAAAAACGCTGTTAGTCTGCGAGGTGTTTAGTGATTCATCGTTGGATAATAGCCAAAAGCACTGATATGGGAAAAAGCGAATAAAGCGGAGCGGGACGTATCTCTTAATCCGACTTTCGCGCGAGCGTACAGCGATATACGCTCTAATGGAAGTTTGCTTAGAGCTTCATATAGGGATAGTATAGACTAATAGTTTGGTGCCGCGGCGGCGATGGTGGTGGTGCAGCAGGATAGTGCAAAATAAACTCGGGCGCGTACTTCTAATCTGTTTATAATTGCCTCCGCGCTTTCGCTTCTCGAGCCCA
The DNA here is from genome assembly GCA_035047105.1 of Galeopsomyia nigrocyanea. NCBI lineage: Eukaryota > Metazoa > Arthropoda > Insecta > Hymenoptera > Eulophidae > Galeopsomyia > Galeopsomyia nigrocyanea. The sequence continues at coordinate 12,342 of JAWWMK010023382.1, read as the reverse complement.
ATTAGCGACGCCTATAAGGTCCGCCTTTGCATTCACTCTCTCTCTCTCTTCCTCTCTCAGGCCTATAGTGCACTGAACTGCTGTAATTATGCCGTTAAGGCTAATGGAGCTTGCCTTGCTTGCGTACCATTCCGATCGATATGTGCTCTCTGTATATATCTGCGAGAGCGCGAAACGCTACAGGGATTTCGTCTCTTAAGTACACCCACTTCCTTACTTCTTCTTGCTTGCTTTTTAGGGCTGAATTGTATCGGTGGTTGAGAATAACGAAGCGTCGTCAATTTGAGGTCTCTCTCGGTTGCTTTGTTTTGGTCTGTGTGGTTTCAACTGAAATCTCTCGCAGTGAGCTTTCGAAGGTGTGTAATTGTCAGCAAAAAAAAGTAGTTTTATTATTTTACTTATTGTTTTCGAGATCTTTTATTTTTATTCGTAGAAATAATTCTGTGGAAAGTATAGCTTTCACGAGATAATGTGGCATTGTTCCAAACTGATACCATTCATTTAAAACACTCAATTGACTTCCGTCTATTCGATTTATGCGATTGTACTTGATGAAGTATTCACAGATGATGCATGTGCTCGTACATTCAGTTTGCTCGGACTAATTTTTTTTTTTTTTTTTTTTTTTTTTAAATGGCTTCGAAGGTTGCGGTTGTTCGACATTCGCAATTGCAATGCCGCATGCTGGCATTTTAATAAAAAAAAATTCTCATTTTCATGTATGAAATGAGTACTGGAAAAAAAATTTCATTTTCCCGAGCATATTTTTTTCTTCTGCTCAATTCATTAGATCGAAATTAATTCTGGCAAATGAATGGTTAATTACTTTTTCCGCAATACGAGAAAAAATATAGTCCATTTCAAAGAGTATGTATCTCTGAGAGTCTTTACGCGAGATGAAACATAAAAAGGTGGATAGCGTGGATATTCAAAAATTAGTTATTAGAGCGTATTTGCGTCAACAAAACAGATTGGACCCAAGTTTTTTTTACTCGAAAAAAAAATCGTACCTGATTACTCGTTCAAGTAGAATCAACGCAGTTATTAATATAGAGTATTTATTTTATCGAATGAAATATGCAGTCAAATGAAAAAAAAATGTCAATGGCAAAAAAATTTGCGTACGAAACTATCTAGTTTTTCCCCTCGAAATCATATTTGTAATTCAACCGACAACCAAACGCAAACACATCTCCTTGATTCATTGTAATTTGTTCACGGTATCAACGACAAAATTTTTTTATATTGCTGCCCTACAAAATGTCAAAAGCGTGCAAATGGAAAAAAAAAACAAAATTTTTCTCTCTCCATTCGTCTGCCCCGATGATTTATCATACTCGGCTGCATTTAATAAACAGCTCTCTTTCTCTCTGCAAGTGCACATGTGAGAATTTAGCTAGTCCGCGAGAGCTTTAAATATATAACGAAGAAAGTCGGTACGCTAGAGAGAGAGAGAGATGAAGTTAAGATGCTTGGGCAGCTTTTACATGTATATTCATGGGAACGTTGAAATATTCAGCGAGAACAGCCTCTTTGCCGTATTATTTATATCGACTGCTCATCATGCTTACTCGCTCACTTGCACGACAAAAGGACATAAACTTCGAGATATATAGATTCGTGTTTTTTTTCTTTCTTCGAATTTTACGCGGGATAAATACATATATATCAATAATGAGAGCTTCTTCGCAGTTGTTACTCGTTTACGAGCACCTTCGCCAAATTAACTCTCTCCCTATAGTAAAAGAAGGGAAAAAAGTGGCCGTGGGCCAAGAAGATTATATACCCTCCCCTCGATAATTGACGCGCTTGTGAGAGTTTGCTTCCTTCGCCGCCGCCAACGCCGACGATCTTCGAAAGCACGGTAATTGAGCTGTAAAAGTCCAAGGATAAATTTGAAGTGAACTTGGGCATCGAGGGATGTGCTTTGGCAGCCGGCAGGGGAGAGAGTTTCTCATTCTTCCTTCTTTCTTTTTTTTTTATTTGTGAATGGATGAGTTTTACTACTAATGGCTATAGTGATCTTGCGTTTGGGTAAATTTTTTACTTTGGTATCGATTGTCAGGGCAAAAATTAATTATTATTATTTTAAGGGAGCCGCTCAGTAGACATTTCGGCTAAAATGTCTGAAAAATAAGGCAAATTAATAATTTAAATATTTTTCAAGCTTTTACATGGAACTGACGATGAACTGTTCAATATCATGATGAATGATTGTACTTATTTTAAAAATTTAAAAATTCGTGACATGCGATTATCATGAAATTTATATAACGAAATAATTTGGCAATATTTAGATGTGCAATGCACGAAAATGTATTTAAAATTAAAAATACTTTTTCTTCCGTATTCTCGCGAATCTATCTTCACATCCTCATATCGCTTGACTAAAATCCACTAAAACTCTTGTAATAACTTTCCTCAAGTAATATCTTTCCTTTCGCTGGTCGTGAAACAAATTATGTAAGACACGAGAAAAAAAAAGCTGTCGTATACTCGGCCGCCGCCCACGTCATAATTGTATCGCGATCGAGGCCAAAAAGACCGAGGGTGTTACTTCTCCCCTTGCTTTCCCCTGCGAGATAGAGAATTAGTGCTTGGAAAGAGAAAAGCCATGGGCCATATATATATATACATGGCAGATGGCACACTGCCAAACGAAATACATTATAACGCTGACATAATCGGCCCAACCTCCCGCTAAATCGCTCCAATACGCGCGCGCATACATTACAAGGATAAATAAAAAATACATATATCCTATATACATATATCCGCGTATTCGTGCCGCGGACGATGAACTTAATCTATATTCAAAATTTTACGTATATTCCAGCTTTTCATTGCCGACGATGTTTATTAGCTTTCACCCTTTGTACTCTTTCTTTCTTTGTTTATATGGGCTGAATTAATCAACGAGGTACATCGTCAACGTACTCTTTTCCCCGCAAAATATCATAATGTCATTTTTCACGCTTCGTAAATTCAACATTCCTCGAAAATAAAAAAAAAAATGGAAAATTACGATATCAATTATTCGCGACACGAAATTTTCTTCATTCATCGAATGCCAAGCATGATCTCGTTCGAATTTTGTATAACTATGCCCGACGTTTACAGTTTCAAAGTTTCGCGAGAGATTCTAACAATCTCGATGCAATTCGGAATTTAGCTCTCTCTCTCTCTCTCTCTCTCGGCTACAAGTTACATTTCAAAACAGAATCTTTCGTGTACTTTGAAAATAAGCTTCCTTCAACATTGAACCACCAAAATATTAATATCCAGCCACTTAGCGAAATTAATGTACTAAACACTCGACATTCTATCTAGTGAAGTATCAATTTTCCATGCTTAATTTTCGAGTACACAAAAGATTCTCATTTCAAAATACACGTAAAGCTCGTTTCGCCGACGAAAAACTCATCAGAATACAACGTAAATTGAAAAACTACAAGCGGATCAACGAGAATAAAAAAGACCAAGCTCTCTCTCTCTCTCTCCCTCGTAAACTTAGTCGTCCGACCATTCGCTAATCATGGAGTATAAAAAAAGAAGAAACAAGCAAACAAGCAAACAAACCGCTAGACGTCGTCGTCGACGACAAGTCTGAAAAAGTACTCCCTAAATCCGCGGAGAGCGCTCTTTCGCTTCGGAAATGAATTTTTCACGAGCTGGCAATAAAGCCATTCCGCCGTCAACGAAGTTCAGACGACGACGACGACGACGACGACGAAAAGAGCCGTGTATAGCAAAAAAAAAAGAGGCGTGTGCAGCTAGCGCCGCGCAAGCTCTCGCGCGCGGTCGATATATGGGTCATCGTTGTACTACAGGGACTCGTAGTCCCTGCATCCTCTCGCGAGGATTTTGCAATATTAAAGCGAGTCTAATCTGCTGCGACGATACACGTGTATATAGACGTGATTGTGCTTTACCTTAATTGACACCTGACGTGCTGCCTGCTGCTTTATCAACGCGTCCGTACTTTTTTTTCCTTCAATCAACGTCGTTGTTACTTCGTTTGAAAAATCGACCAACTCTCTCTCTCTCTCTCTCGATATTTCAATAAGGGATATCGGTACAGCTGATGTTGAAATGGCACTTCATTGGCATCGGCGAAAGACGCGGGCTGCCTGCGGATGGATTATAGCGAAGTTCCGATTGAAAGTAAATATAAAAGCCCCGACGGTATCTCAACCGCAGACGAGTGGAGTTTGAATAAAATGAAATTCGAATTGCGGTTCTCGCGCGGCCGCGCCAGCGAGAGATTTGAAATTTGATTGGGAGGGAATAAGGATTTTTATTTTATTTTTTTCATTTCTATTGTATTGACTCAGTTGTATAGAAACGCGCGAAATGAAAAAAAAAAAAAAAACAAATTTATTTTTCCTTTCAAAGAAAACATTTCCAACGCGAGAATTCAAATAAAGCAAGAAAGTTCAATGCAAGCGCTTGCCCAGAACAATATATTACAATCTTCATTGCACGAAGAATTTCACGCGAGTGACTATCTCTTGAGAAAACAGAATGTACTAAAGAGGATCAAAGAGTGTATAGAGCTCTCAGTAGAAATTTACCTTTTGTTTGAGCGTAAAACTCATTTTGAATCTCGACAACAGCAGACACTTCTTGCGAGCGCTCAAAGGGATTCCTTCTCAAAAACTATGTATGCACACACGCGTCGAACTATGTCTAAATCAGCAACACTGATTTTTCTCCTCGCTACTGTCGCGCACAACTTTGAGAATTCTTGTCGATATAATGAACAAGAGTAGAATCGTTGTACGTCGAAATAAATAAAGTATATCACTCTCTCGCTCGCTCCCACGTATAACGGTACGCGTTTATGAACGAGCTAAAACAAACTCGCGAATATATCGAGAGAGAGAGAGAGATACATTGGTCAATCAAGAAAGCGTTAAGTAAACGGCAAATTAGCGCGCGCGAGCTGTGCAAATGTCGCGCAAATCAGCATGGGATTTGGGGGTTAGGCAGCAGCTTCGCAACTCTCTCTCCCTCTCTCTCGTGGATTATTTGTGTTTGCCGTGGGTGTCAAGTGTGTGTACAGCTACGGCTTATGTGCACGGTATTAACGCAATTGAGATACTGCGCATCACGTTCGGTTTGCTGATTGCCGATATGACCTGCCTCGCTCATGGCTATGGCTGGTCCAACGTTTCCGCCAAACTACACGTGTTTATTTTATATACTCTGTTGCGATTATTCATATTAATACCAGGTTATGTATATTTTATATATATTTTTTTCTTTCTAATTAATATTCACGAGCGATCGCATCGACAACGCTGCAGTTTATATTCAATTCGCGAGGAAATGATTCATATATGCACCTGCGCGAACTGATAAATCGGCGGGTAATTAATAAATTAGGTAATAGTTGAGAGCTCGCGAGCCAGGCAATTTCCAACTGCGATTTATCGCTCGTACACGTACATATACGCGTACAAGCAACAACACAACGTGGCAATTAATAACCTTTCAATTTCTACGTATATCTCGTCTCTCGATCATCTCTCGCTCGATTTACACACGGGTATAGGAAAAAAAAATATTTTTTTTTAGCTTTAAAAGCCCGTAATTGAGAGATTTATCCGTCGATAATTACCGTGTCATTCAATGGATATAATGCGGCGATTCACCGCCGCTATTGAAAGAGGTTTTATATCCATGACAATGAACAAAAGGAGTTTCGTCGTTTTGGGTAACTTATCGACAGATTCGAAATTAACAACACGTCATTTTATATTTAATGGCCTGTTCAATAACGAGCCGTCGATCGAAAGTTAATTAACGATTTGTTTTTTAATCTTCAAAGTAAAAATTGTTTCCCCTCCGGCTTCGACGAAACAGCCGTTAGTAACTCTGGAAAAAGAAATCAATTTACACAGAAGCACCGTCGATCCTTTGAAACTCGAAGATATACGCACTTGAAAAAGTATCGATCAATTTGGCCCAGCAGTAGCAGCAGCAGCGGTAGTGCAGCGAGAGAGTTTGAAAACGAACGAGTGGTTAAAAAAAAGAGAGAGTCGTATAAAAGCTTTAAATACGAACTCCGTCAACAATTTCAAATCTGAAGTCAAACGCGAATAAAAACTACCCTGGTAGAAAGCTTGACGGTAAATTCGGTAAATTTATACGGATTTTTCACGGAATTGAGAGGTTAAAAGCCACATGCTTTAAATAATTAAATAATATGCACTTAATTTGCAAAAAAAAACATTTTGGGATTTCCCCTACTCATAATAATTATGGTTATGTACCATATCGTATATTAATAATAACTTTTATAAAGTAATTTTATAAAATATAGACGATTTTACTTACACTATTGACGCTCCTTTTTCGTCAAAAATTCCAATATATTATTAACAAAAATCAAATTATTTGACAACTTATCGATCTCAAAATCGATTAACCTGTTAACAGAAGACTTTTACTTATGATTTAATAAATTACCAGTCAACTTTAAATGTTTTTTTATTAAAATAACGCCGAACGTCGAAAAAGTCGATTTATTCACGGTATTTTCCCGTCAATTTGCTACCAGGGTACTCGAAGATAATAAAAAAAAAAGTAATCGAGCGTTTTGATTGCACAAGCAGGAGAAGGAATGAAGAAAAGCGCCTTGATTAAAGCCCATGTTCGTGCAATGGATCGATCGATCTCTTAGAAGCTCCGGGGGCGAGCGAATACGAGCGAGAGTGCATATGGCCGAGTGAACGCGCGTCGAGCGTTTGCATTTGCTTTGTGCTGCAGCTAACGCTTTGTCGAAGGGACGAACTATATATACACACACACACATGCACAGAGACGAGATTTTGGGGGGGCTGAAGGCAGAACAAATACGGCATTATCGTGGAGCGAGAAGTTTGCAAATGACTTTTGCTATATTACAATCGGCTTTTCGCCTTGACGAGCTCGTGTCTATTATGTGTGTGTATTTATGTCTCGAGAGAAGATTTAGTTTTTGAGGAAGAAGAAACCCGTCGCGTGCACGCGACCTTATACTTATAATATTATCGGATATGGATTGGGTTACCTTTTCCCCCCATATCTATATATATGTAGCTAAAACTCGATATTCCTCGACGATGAAATCGTCGCTACGCGCGTTTCTTTTACGGGGCTCTTGTATGTAGCGCACCCTCAAGAGAATCAAAAGGAAACCTTCTTCGTCTTCTTCGTCTCTCTCTCTCTATGGTGTTAAAGAATGTTTTTATTGAGGGCCAAGGGATTTACACGTGCCGCTTGTAAAAGACGGGAATTAGTATGCTACTCTCGCGCGGAGCCAACAACAACGACGAGGTGGAAAAAAAAAAGATAAAAAAATACGATGCCGACTGCTAGTGGTATACTACTGTTGACACTCTAGTTGTGCATGGCCCTAGTCCTTTTTTTTTCACGGAGATTTTTTTTTACAGGCCAAACTTCAATCGAGTGCTGGAATCAATCAAAGTTGTGCATGTTTTACGAGATTTTTTTTCCCCGTTCTGTTTGTACGGGTTTTGCTCCGATTTTATTGGTCGAACGTCAAACCTAGATTCGGTAGAAATGACGTGTAATTTTTTAGTTGGGCCAATATAATATTGGTACCTCGTTTGAAACAATTTTTTATTCTCGTAAAAAGTATTCTATTATTTCGTAAAATTCACCACGATTTATGAAAAAAAATATCTGAATGTAACTGCTGGGTCATACATCGAAACGCGGAAATTCACTGAAACAATTGACGTCGACGAAGAAAAAAAAATCAGAATCGAATCAAACAATCGTCGAAAGCGTCAACGAGCATCAAACCTTTTACACGATATCAAAAAAAAAAAAAAAAAAAAAAAAAAAAAAAAAAAAAAAAAAAAAAAAAAAAAAAAAAGAGAAAAGAAAAGCAGTCACTGGCTCTCCGTCAGCCGAAGGCAATTTCCCGTTGGAGACAGGCATCTAGGAAAATCGTAAGAAAATTCGATTTGCTACCTCTTCTCTCTTTCTCTCTCTTCGCGATTTTACGAGGCAGCCCACTCCCTCTCTCTCTCTGCATGCTCGCGTCCCAATAAATAAACATCGCAGTCGACACCTGTCGACGTAGAAACAAAGATCTACAGGGAATAAAAGACGAAATTTTTCCTTCTCTCTTTTTTTTATCTCCAACCAACGATACTATAAACGCGCGACGTATATGTAATTATCGAGTGAAAGTTTTTTTTTTCTTTCCAGCCGGAAAAATTGTAACTGAAGAAGCCTTGGAGTATAAGACAATAGCGTGTTTCGGGGAAAATCGATGCTCTCCTTCGCTCTCTGGTGGTGTATTATGGGCGACCCTTTTTTTTTTGTTCGTTCGTTCGTTCCTTCCTTCGGTGCCCTGCGCCAGCACACATGTCGGCGCGTTTTCCGGCTGGACGCACAGGCCGATCGACGCGGAAGGAGGCGATGTTAGGTCGTAGTAGTAGTATAGAGACGAAAAAAATTCGGTTTATGAACGCGCTCGTTTTCCACGACGTGATGGCTTACTTTAGTACCAACCACCGCAACCTTCCCCCACCGTGGCAAATGTATCTCTGATATGTTTTTGCAGGGTGCGTCGACGAGTAAGTTATCTGTCTCTCTGTATTCTTTTTTTTAAGCTACACATTTTTTTTCTCTCGCGCGCACAGATGGATTTTATTGCTCGTTGAATACGCGTATGATAAAAAGTGAAGTTTCTTTTTCTTTTTTTTTTTTTTGCATGTTATACACAGACGCGCAGGGTCAGCGGAAGTTTATGATGAATATTCGCGGGGAATGGTTAACGATTTCTGTGAACTACCACTCGACCTCTTGCTAACAGAGTTGCTTGCACTTTTCGGCTAAAAGCTAGCTGTTACCTCGAGCAGGCCTTTTTGAAATCCATTTTCGGCGCACGGGGCAAGATTTTTTCTTTTCCGTGATGCCTCTCGATATGTTTGAGTTCGTAATGGAATTTTTAATGGAATGGCCGATGCGTTAATGGAATAAATGTTTCCTATCCTTTATTATACTCGTGAATCATAAAATTATTCGATGAATAATCAGAATAACTGCGATAGAAAATTTCACTGCATCCGTAACCCCAAACAACAAAAATACACTGAAATTTATTTTTAATTTTCCCGCGTCTACTGTATGTACGTAACAAAAACCAACGTTTTATTCTAACCAAAACACCAAACATCGTGTCTCTCGATCACACAACGCGAGCAAAGACTGCGAAAAAAAAACGAGCGAAAATCCAGGCCGAAAGAAAAAAAAAAGTGCGGTACATATTCAAGCGTACTCATCAGGCAACTCTTTCACACTGTGCGCGACCATTCACTTGGGTGTGCACAAACCGAAAAAAAAAAGAGAGAGAGAGAGTTCTCTCTCACTCACTCTACCGGGCGAACTCGGTCAGAAACAATCGGCGACTGAACGAGGTGAGTGACCCCCCTTCTCGCGCGATAAAAAGACGCCGGGAATTGAAAAGCGCGAGCGCCGGGCTACGAGTAAAAAAAAAGGAAAAAAGCACCTTTGATCACCAAAGCGCATTCGCGGTTTAATCAGTACCATTTTTTCCGCGAAAAAAATAAAGAAGAGGAAATGTATATATATGTTAGCGCAGTGTTCGCGCGTGGCGCGTTTTTGTGTATTGTTAAAATTGAGGGGGGAAGTAGGTAGGAGGGGATGTAAGCAACGAAAGAGGGATGGGGGGTACTATACAATTCATTGAGTCGAAAAAGAAGGCAGGGGGCCAGGTGTTCGGACAATGCACCGCGGCGCTCGACCTTCGTGTCGTGTGTTGTGTACAACGAGGGCTGCCATGTCGATTAGAAATCCGATGGTTCATTGTTGCTCTGCAATGCTCGCTCCGCTAAATTGCGAACTGCTCTTGACTGCTCTCTTATTCGACTTCTATGTATATATATATGTATATACACGCCGTCGTGCGGGTTGATTAGCTCGAGATTTTTTACTGAGAGAATGATTGATTATTTCTTGGGATGCAGGTTGCTTTTGCTCTCTTTTGTGGGTTAAGGGGGATTAGGACGAATGAAAGAAAAAAAAACTCGTTGATTACCTAAGCTACTAGACTACTTCTTCTCTTTTTTTTGGCTTTGCCTTTGTTAGGGTAGAGTCGGGTGAAGCTTTAATTTTCTTTGTGTACTAATAGATGATAACTAGAGGCTAATTTTAGTGACTATCATTAGCAGAAGTAGAGCAGAGTTGTGTATTCATTTGACTTTCGGATGATTAATGTGTTTTCCGCCTTAATTTATCTTACGTTTTGAAATTCGTCTAGTTCTCTCTTTCTCTCTGAAAAAAAAAAACCAAGTGAATTTGTTGATAAAACGTGGCGAAAGATTACTCGATGTCGCTGTGATATTGCGAAGAAGAAAAAAAAATTTATCGTGTTAGAAACTTCATACATACGAAGCATGTTGCAAGTTTTGTCTGCGCGCGCCCGAGAGCGACGCATATCCGATTTATACCGGAGAGAGATATAGAGGAAGAAGAAGAAAAGTTCTCTTTACTCTTGAGATATGTTTCGACTTCTACGTGTGCAGCCGTAAAAGCGAAAATTTGAAACTGATACAATCTGAAATTGCTGCACTCGATTTTCGAAGAAGTTGAACTTCGAAAAAAAAAAGAAGAAAAAGAAATGGTTGCATTAAACATCTTCGTATGATTGAGCTTTATCGAGAATTGAAGGACTTTAATGTATCCATCGGAAACTTTTTTAACGATCATAATCGAATAAAAAGCAATTTTCCGAGAATCGTATATTTCACATCGAGTATTATGGCAGAGCATCTGAATTTTAAGCTACCATAACGAGCCTCAATAAGCTTATTGGAAAATCATTCAGTTGTGAAAAAAAATTGCGAGACATCTCTTTAAAATGAGCCATTGCAATATACGATCTTCGATGCAAAGTATTCTTCTGTCTGTGAAATAACTTCCGCAACAGTTGAAGCGATTCGAATCTGGAACCATACCAACGCGAATACGATCTTGAGAGAGAGAGAGAGAGAGAGAGAGAGAGACATATTACGTCCCCGTTTGCGTTAAAAAAAAAGAAGAATAAAAAGAAATATCCAAGTGACATAGCCGTCACCTCGACTGCAATATTCCGTGGCACACAACGAAATGGCAATCAATCTACCACTTCGTCTCTTTCTCTTTCTCACTCTCGCAAGTAAAATTTCAATTGGAGTGGCTTGTAATACGAGATCGCGAAAGAGCACACGCCGACGCCTCCTATATAGGCAAGTGTACTTTATACACAAAGACACAGAAAAGACGAGCTAATTTTCGTAGCGTGTCGTCGTCGTCGTCGGCGGGCAGGTCGAGGGGCAGGTAGTCAACTGGTTTACACAAGCTCTGCCAAGCTAGAAACGTTATCTCGTTTGCACGGCTGATTGTCTTAGATTGCCAGAGGGAGGGAGAGAGAGAGAGAGCTTGCAACTCCTATTTATTTCGAAATGAAAGTGCGCCCGGAGAATTCGGATAATTCGAGAATTGCACTGTCACGTTATTACGCTTTGCGATGGGAATTTTCTACGACGAGAGAACAGCCCAGGAGAGAACGAAACTGCCGCCGCCGCCGCGCGCGATATGTATTACGGAGCTTAACTATTGATTTTTATCAACGATTATTGTCCCTATACCACGTGTGTATGTATGTGTGTGTGTGGCTATTGGGTTATTTGGGATATATACTCATATATGAGTCACCCTCGAGTCTGCAAGCGCTGCGCGAGAGATTATGATATCATAAATGGATATATACTTTTCCGTTTATTCGTGAAACGATCAGGTATATGTTTTCTCGATATCGACAGTGTGTGTAATCTGGATGGCATTATTTCGTTTTATCGATTGCGATGTAACGCGTCAAGGCACTCGTAAAAAGAAAAAAAAAGAGAAAGATTTTTATATAATATGCTTCGAAGCTATATGGTCAATTCCACAAAAAAAAGTGCCTTAATTCGGTAGCGTTTTTTGAAATATTCAAACTGCGGGTACGCTCTCAATTTTAGGGGTACGCGGTTCTACTGGGCATCAAAAGTTTCGTAATGCTCTTGCCCACCCTCTACTTTCATGTGACATCCCCTTTTTTGTTTGTGACAGTATTAAAATCACGTGAGAGTTCTGGCATCGATAAAAACAAAAATCCGAGATTTTCTGGTTTCTTGTGGTTTTTTGGATTTCAATCAGAAACGCAAAATGATAGGGTTAATCGGACTTCAGAATCGAATTCCCCGGCTCAAAATACGCCGGAAACCATATTTTATTTTTTTTCCACTCGAAATTTCGACCCTTGTAGAGCTCTGAAAA
>JAWWMK010023371.1:0-16763 GCA_035047105.1 Galeopsomyia nigrocyanea | reverse complement strand
ATATATAAAATTTACAATAAAGCCTGCGAAACACAAGCGAAGAGAGAGTAGAGAATTTTAACACATCCCGTACAATATTTAGAGTTCAACTTTGCAGCTATACACTCGCGCGCTTCGCAGACCCGCATATACATTTTTTTTTTTTTTTGATAAGTCAATGCACAGCAGTAGCAGCGAGTTTATATTATTGACCTTAGCGTGAGTAAGCGCGCGTCTAGAGTAAAATGAAAAAAAAAAAAATATATGTACACGTGTCTAACGTGAAAAATAAAATCGCACAAGCAGCTGGGGCATTTAAAAATGTAACATAGATAAAAATACTTTATATGTCCCTTTTCGTTGTATATGGTTTTCGCTTCGTTGAATAAAGGTATAGTTCGCTTTTAATATTCACCGCATATTACACGTTTAAATGCCACTCACATAAAGCGCATATACGTGTGTATATATGTTCGCATATACACACGCATATATACAGACTGCGCGTCATAATAAAGCCACGTTCACAACTGTGATGTAAAAGGCCCCCGTTATCGATCGTTATTGCACATACGCTCGTAATGGAACAACAAATCTCGTTGTCGTCGAGTCCTAAAAGCGAACGCAATATGCCCATCCCCGAAACGCAAACACAAAGCTAGCGCCTAATCTTTTGTGAACGAGAGTGGTGGGGGGAGAATATGTGTGTGTGTCTCTCTCTCTCTCTCCTGGCGTGCGGTTGTGGCGTCGGCCTAAAGCCCCAAGAGCAAAGCCGTAGGAAGCAGTCGTAGTCGCGCATAGTCGCGAGTCGCTTGTGGGAAGCGCTGGTCGACAGAAGTGGATAATATATACCTACGTTATTGCTGCTGGGCTTGTGTGTTGGCTTGAGACTTCCCCCCCGCAGCTGCGGTTTTATCTTATACATTACTTGTCCTGAGGAACGTCATCGGTGAAGTTCGCGACGAAGACTCGTGCACGAACTGCATATCCATTTTTTTTTTCGCACATACGCAACTCAACATGAAATTGCTGGACTGATTCTTCTACCACTGAGGTAAGTGAGGTTAGGTGTACATATCTCGCGACGTATATACGTTTGTTGTAAGAACTTTATTTTCGGACATCGCGCTCTTGAACTTTGCTTCATCGTCGTCGTCGTCGTCGTCATCGTCGCGCGCGGATTATGCGGGTGAAGAGTAATTACGGCTACGTGAGTCAAGGTTTGATCGCGACGAGCTTGTATATAGATCTTGGAGAAGTTCGCGAAGAAAGAAAGCTTCCGTGCTTTTGATATTTTTTTTTAGAGAGAGAGAGAGCGAGGAATTCATTTGCTTTCTTTCTTTATCGGATCGTGATAATACTACACCAAATGTGTGCTCTCGTTCGGTCTTATCTATCGATGTGTGGCTCGTGCATGTGGCTCCAACATGAGCAGGTTACTATTTTTTTTTCTTTTTGCTTTGTCTTCTCGAACTATAGCTACTCCAAATTCTTCAATTCGTAAAACGTCCATCAAGTTCTAAACTACTTTGACTTGCATGATCTTTCAAAAAACAGTAGGAGCAAGTTACAATTGAGTGGAATTATTTGTTGGCCTACTCTGTGGTATCTCCTAACATAAGCACATAAAATCTTCATATAATTCTCAATTCAGACATCTAACAAACAGTGTAATTACTTTCAGTACCTTCAAGATTATGTGATCATCCCTCGCCAAGGGAAAGTACCAGACAAGTAGATAAAAACCAAAGTTAAGCTAGCAAAATGTACCAAGATTACGAGAAAAGACTGCTCAAGCCTGCGAACAGCGATCCACACGTCACTCACACCAGCTATGTGGAGAGCTATCCCCTGCCGGCTCCAATTTTCTATTCTCCGACAAAGCTATCCCACAATAACAGCTTTGATCGGTTCATCCCAACACGATTGGGAAACAACTGGCAGACTACCTTCTCCATGATATCGGATGGACAGAGAAGTAACGCAGCTAGCAAACAGAAGAGAGAAAATAACGGGGAGAGTAATAGGGATGGAGTTGCTTACTCCTGTTTGTTGAAAAATGAGTTGCTAGGTATTTATTATATTCTATTATTACTATATTATAATAGTTTTGGTTTTAACTTTTCTAATACACAATGGATTATGCAATCAGGTGCTAGTATAGAAGATGTCAAGAGTCAGAGCGAAGAGAGAAGAATCCTCTCGCCAGTCCAAGGCAGAAACCTCTTCAAATTCACAACGCCAACGAAGGACAGATCGATGGATCAATGTTCGCCGTACTCGTTGTCGCCGCTCAGTGCGAAAAGTCAAAAATTGCTGCGTTCGCCCAGAAAAGCGACGAGAAAGATCTCGCGGATACCGTTCAAGGTGCTGGACGCCCCGGAATTGCAGGACGATTTCTATTTGAATCTCGTCGATTGGTCGTCGCAAAACGTGCTGAGCGTTGGACTCGGTAGCTGTGTGTATTTGTGGTCGGCTTGCACGAGTCAAGTGACAAGGCTCTGCGACTTGACTCAGGATCAAAACAGTGTGACTTCCGTTGCCTGGAACGAGAGGGGCAATCTCGTTGCCGTCGGCACTCACAACGGATACATTCAAGTCTGGGATGTTACGACTAACAAGCAGGTATGAAGCACTTTATTTTCTTCTTTGAAAGAAAAGAAGAGGGGGCAATAGGTCGTTTAATTGCGGCAGACCCTTATTGCGTAATTGGATACGGGTTGACCTTCTCGCTCTCTCTCTTTTTATCGTCATTTTTGCTTTTTCTTTAATCGTTTCCCGCGATTCTATATAGTTGTACGGGAGGAATGAAGAAATAAACCTCTTCCATTTTCGTTTAATTGAGATGTTTTTCACGCGTGACGAATTTTACTGTGGGAAAATATTTGGGCTTATCCATTCATGATGTAATTATAGTTTTCACCTTTGAGTTATTGCTTCCAATGTGTGACTCATTGGTAGATAATTAATGAACTACTTTTTTTATTGATATCGGATTTGATATAATTCACTTATGTGACTATTTAAATAAAAAACTCCACATCCGTTGACGGCAAACCCGAAATATATCCTCAAGGAAAACACAACAGCCACATCCTGTTTTAAAAATTCTCTGTTTTAAAAATTTGCATCGCACAATTCTCACGAATTCATTACATTGTCAACTAATATCTCCAATGCATCTTGTCAATTCGCAGGTGAACAAACTCGTAGGGCACAGCGCACGAGTGGGAGCCTTGGCGTGGAACGGCGAAGTACTATCCTCAGGTTCGCGCGACCGGATGATAATACAACGGGACGTGCGAACGCCGTGTATCGTGCCACAGCGCAAATTGTCGGCTCACCGTCAAGAGGTTTGCGGCTTGAAATGGTCGCCCGACAATCAGTATCTGGCCAGCGGTGGCAATGACAATCGACTCTATGTCTGGAATCTCCACTCGATCACGCCCGTTCAAACGTACACCGAGCACGTAGCCGCCGTCAAAGCTATCGCTTGGTCGCCTCATCATCATGGACTTTTGGCGTCCGGTGGTGGCACCGCCGATAGGTGTATCAGGTTTTGGAATACGCTCACGGGACAGCCGATGCAGAGCGTCGATACGGGATCACAGGTATGTTTCTTTTTAATTGAAATATGTAAAAATCTTCAAGAAACCAGTATAAATTGTATTTAGTACTGCGTTGAGGATGTAGATAATGTTCATTCTATTTCTTGTATGAAATTGTAAATAAACTGAAACGGTATTTATATTATTGTGGCCACAAAAACCAAACCACATTTGAGATTTTTTCAGTTCCCTCTATTTTATCAAACAAGAATGATTAATACATTGACTAATAAACGCGAAGTTATTCGTAAAAATATAATATATTTATAATTTTTAATTCGTCGACCGAAGAAAGAAAAAGGTACATTTCATCATACAATTTTATTTTTATTTTAATTTTTACCGTTATAGGTATGCAACTTGGCCTGGAGCAAGCACAGTTCAGAACTGGTAAGCACGCACGGCTACTCGCAAAACCAGATCCTCGTGTGGAAGTACCCAAGCCTGACGCAAGTAGCCAAATTGACCGGACACTCGTACCGAGTATTGTATTTAGCGATGTCTCCGGACGGCGAGGCGATAGTGACGGGAGCTGGCGACGAGACTTTACGCTTCTGGAATGTCTTCAGCAAAGCTCGCAGCCAGAAGGAAAACAAATCGGTACTGAACCTTTTCACGAGTATCCGATAAGAAAGAGACGATAAAGACGTGAGGGAGGAAAGGAAAACGCGGGTGTGTTGTGTGTGACCGAACAATTGTCGTTGTTCTAAACTCTGTAAATAGCTAGAACACAGTCGGTACCTTGGTGTGGAAGAAAACAAAAAATTACTCACCGATCGAGAGGTGTTTTATCATGATTTGGTGCAGGGCGCAAAATTAGCTTTTCGGATGTTTCTTTGTATCAATTTAATTTTTTTTTATATGTGGGTTATATATGATTTTCGTTGTCGCTTTAAAACGAATTCTCTTGATATGAGAAATGGACTGGTTTCTCGAAATTCAACGCCAAAGATTAAAATGCGATAAGGGGAAAAAAATTTATATTGAGAGAAGTTTCTTTGGAAAGTATAGATCTATTCTATTTCTATACATTTAATACGTTTTTCTAGGCAAATTTATGTTTTTTGTAAACTTTACACACCCTCGAAACATTAAATTTTTTTATGAATATTTATTTTTTTAGAGTCAGTACTTAATGGCATTATTGAAAAAAAAAACAACTCCGGAAAGCTAATTTGCAAAAAATTGACCAAATCGATGTTGAAATTCCTTTGAATATAAATATATAAATTATATATTATAAATATATATATACACAGAAAAATATATTAGGACGAGTACACAACCATTGATACTTCTTCAATTACGTGATTTTTTTGTTAGTTCCCTTTATGCACAGCCTGCAGCATAACAAGTCATCTGTGCAATATTTTTTTTGTACGGCGCTTTTTGTTACTTTTTTTAAGTCGTTGAGCAAACATTTGTCGCACGTATTTATTTGAATTCTGGGTACGTGTTGGCAAATGTTCTAGATACGTTAATCTTTATTTTGAACAGCAGGAAAAACTTGGGGTTACAAAAAAAATAGTTATTGAGAAGCTATTTCGAAAAAGTAACAGCTACAATGTATATAGCAATGTAAATATATTTTGCTTTTTTATAGGACTTATATAAATATTAGTTGTAGATTTAGTTAAATGAGACACTAAAGAATTAACTGGAAATTATTATTAATTTTTAACCAATAAGCCAACCGCACGGCAATGAATATAATCGAATTATTTCAATACAACATTAGTGAAATTTGCATTGCTTTATAAATTGATGACTATTTCAAAATAGTTTCTTTGCGTCTTGCATGAGCCAGCTGCAATGCAGACATCTTATTTACTTCGATAAAGATGAAAAGTGATGTGCAGGCAAGTACTTCGATGTTGCAATCAAGACTACGAAGTTTGCAAGGAAACAATGTGCTGTGTCTGTTCGGACGTTTTTGCAAGCTGGTGATACTGGTAAAAGACCGATTGATGACTATTTAATTTCGAAAAAGTTTGGCGCTACGAGTAATGTAGATATTAGAATTATTTGACAATAAAAGTCAGCGCTTCATTTGTGTACTGCGCGAACTCAGTCATCTTTGTACAAATTTAAGTTGATACAAAAAAGCGAATGAACTAATTTATATATGAAATTATATAATACTAATATATTTTGATTGACCTGAAATACATTTAACGAACGAAAAGGATTGCGTCAATGTTGAAGTGACAATCCAGTTAATGAAAATTGATTTAATAAAAAATATAAAAGAAATTAGCAGTTATACACTGCTGTTTTGAAGCACTTTAAAAAAAAATACAGTTTAATACTCGTATATAAACATTGAAGAAATTCACGATATATACATAGCTAAACTACATAGATTGAACTTGAATTCCAATTTTATCAACATTGTGCTGCAGCGAGTTGAATTTGATTCATTCTAAATTAAAATTAAACGACGTACATAAAACATTGAAGGTATTGCATTTGCGTTATTTTTTTTCTTGCAGCGGTATTAACATTTTTTACGTGTGTCTTGCATGTATGTAAATCTGTGATGTGTGTTTAAGTAAGAAAATGGTTCATTTAGCTTTATGAAGATTTTTAGTTTCTAAGGAGGGCGTACAATGAAATCGAAAATCGTCAGTTTTTGCGGCTTTTCAAGAACGTGCGGTACAAACTTTTATAAACAACCATATTATTTTAGTTACATATTACCAACTTACAGTTTTTTTTAACAATTTTTTATTCGTACGTGCAAAGCTGCAAAAACTTTTTAATTAAACATTATTGCAAGCCCTACTTACGAAGAATTTTAATTAGATTTACATGATCATGTATTTTAATTTAGAGTATAGTCATTGAAGTCTACTAGCAGTGAATTAATTTCTGTATGCGTCACATCGCGTTTAGTTTTAACTTAGAATCTAACAATACTAAACTTTAACTACAGTAACTAATGCAGGCTTCCACTACTATTAATTTATTTCGTTAGTAGTTTTTTTTTGTTCCATCAAGCAGTAGTAAAATGGGAAACCAGGTTTTTGTGCAATTTTCATTTTAGAATTTAGTTTGTACACAATGCACCAGGTAAAAATTGCACCATTCACTGTTTGATTTTATGAATATTTAACACTGAAGCATAAGAAGTTAAGGACATAAAAAAACACGATTGTAACGCTAATTAATTTAGTACTCGCTGTAGTGCTTCGACGAGCTCACGAAGACTGTACTACTTATTGTTTCATCGGATGGAAATTGATTTTTTTTTCGTCGTGCGGGTTGACTGTGCGTTGAATGCAGACCGACCAGTAAACAATGACGAAGTTTTCGACGTGTACGCCCAACCAAATTAAAAGTCTTATTCGACGTTTTGACGCGATAGACTATAAAAAAACTAATGGAGAAAATACCTCTACGTCTCGGCGCCATACAATTCATCAATAATATTTTGTATGCATTTCGTTTGTAACAACACATCGATGTACATTTCATTCATGCCTAAATAAACCTGATTGCTAAATAATAAAATAAAAGAATAATACAATAAATTTTGTTAAGTATGAATTTATTCACCCTTTCTAAAAAACATGGCATAGAAAATGACGATAGTATTACAAAAGAATGGTAATGAGGAATGATGCTTCCTCTTATTTTCTTTTCATTGAAAAATAGTGTATTATTTACATAGCATTCAGGGTATCGTTGACACAGTTTTAAAAATAAAGGACTCAATACTCTACTGAAAAAAATGCCTTAAATTACAGGAAATATGGTCTTTCTCAAGGACTTAATTTTTCGTGAATCTTATAACAATCACTGTCGTTTATATAAGAATTTATATATAAAACTTAATTATATGATATATCTATCTATCAAATCAATCGTTTGATTGAGATTTCTTCTTTTTCTTCTTTTTCTTTTCTCCCGGGACTGTTTCTTCTGTTACTGTGGTATCTTGCTCCTCGACCGCTATTTGGCTGGTCTCGGCCTCTTCTGAACGATCCTTCTTCTTCTTTTTCTTCTTTTTCTTGCCTTCTGCAAATAATTATTCGTATTTAAAAAATTTACGACAGTAAACCATCGAATATAAATAATTACAATTCATAAAATCGTCGAAGATAAATTTAAAAATCAAATGTTCAATGAATTCCAATTTTTGCAATCGAAAATACAAACCTCCAGCTTCCGTCTCCATCACAGTTTCCTCAGGATCTTGAGCCTCCACTTCAGCAGCCTCTTGCTTAACCTTCTTCCTTTTCTTTTTCTTCTGCGACGTGTCTTCCTCGGCTTCTTCTACTTTCACTTCAACTTCCATCTCCGTTTCGTTTTTCTTTTTCTTCTTCTTGGGAGCTTCAGAAGTCTCGGCGTCACCAATTTCCTCGATCAGTGGCTTCTTCTCCTTGGTTTCTGAGTACTTTCTCTTTCCACCTGGCAACGTAGAATCAGCCGCAGTAGGATACTCGAGGACCTCGCTCTTCGTGTGGAACTTTTCAAACTTGGCTTTGGCTTTAGCGGTGCCGCTGAGTTTTCGGATGTTGCCTTCCTCGAGAATCCTCAGTCGGGCTTCGAGTTTGACTTTATGTTCAGCTCCCAATTCAAAATCCGAGTCTTCACCGAGAGCGTCTACCCTCGTACAAAGTGATGCTTTGGCTGCTAGCATACGTGACATTTTACCCTTGTTTCGTGTCGTTGCCTGGAAAATGATTACAAATATGATTAAATAATTAATAAATTGGACTATCGCTTTATATTTTCATAATTAAGCTTGAAAAAGCTTGAGAATCTTGAAAAAGGCTTACCTGACCAACAAGTTGTGCATGATAGATAAGACCATACTTTGGTGTGTCCTTTTTGGTTTTGAGAGCACGGAACAGAGCTTTCTCAGCGCCAAGGATTTGCAGAGTGGAAGCTGGATGTTTGGCGAGATTGATGAGAGAACCAGCGTGGGAGATAAGACGAGCTCCTACTAAATCACCGACAAGAACTGTGAGATTTGGAGCCATGGCCATCATTCGTGTTTTGAGGTAATCGTATAGCTGTGCTCTGTATGTAGAAATTTCAATCACCTGAAATATAATTGATTATCAAGTTTCACAAATGTCTGATGTTAATTTTTTCAAATTAAACTGAAGCGCTTCTATGTATTTACCTGATCACATAAGTGTTGAATGTTGATAATATCGTCATGGGAAATTTCTGTTCCCATTGATATTTCTGCAGCCTCTTTTACTTTCTCTTCAACTTCCTCTGGAAGAATGTCAGACAAGTCTGACGAAATTGCATTTTCTCTGGTTCCAATGATTTTTACCGTCTTCACGAAAGCAGTATTGTCTGTAATAATTTTTCCTAATTCAGGGAAATGCCATCCATACCTAAAATCGAAATATAATTTGCATGTAATAAATGGTCAAACTAAAAACAAAAATAAATTATCAAAAATTAATACTCACCATTCCCTACATCTCATCACATAGTTATTCAATTCTTTGTCAAGATCATCCAGTAGACTGACAGCTTGGATGATCATAGTATCTATTTTATCTGGCGAAAACTTCAATTTATACCTAGAAAGACTGTGAGCTAAACCCAAAGCCATAGCAGCCATTTCTTTTTTAGGTAAACCAGCCAATAGACTGTCCATTTGGGTACGAATGCATCTCATCAATTCTTGCACTGAAGTATTGCTCACGCACGGCAGGTTCAGTTTATCTTTGATAGCATTTCCGAGCTTGGCATCTGCAACCAACAATTGCTCTTGGAGTTCTGCACATTGCTTCTTCAGCACTTTCTTCAGAGATTTGCATAATTTGCCTTCGACTGCTGCAGTTGTAGCAGCAAGTGCTTCTGTAGTGTCAGCAAACTTCTCGAAATGTTTTAGCTTTAGGCTGAAAAAATTATTGAATATTAATTATAATTTGCAAAATTATTTTCTTCCTTTACTATAATGTAATAGATCAAATTTTTATTTTTACTTACATTTTACCAGCTCTTTCAGGTGTCTCAAATTCGAGGTAAAGGTTATCGGTCTTGGCAAGCTTGTTTTCATCCAACAACTACAATAACAAAAAAAATCCAATCATTTTTACATTTGATAAATTTCCATCTAAAGAAAATAGCAGATTTTACGAATATTACATCCGTAAAACTAATATTAAATTATGTTGTACAAATTAAGAAGCACGTGTACAATATTGAGGGTTATGTAAGTAATGGAAAAGATATGAAAACATTGTCTCACTGACCTTAAAAATGGCATAACCAGCCGGAGTTTCGAAGAGAACCAACATTTTGAAAATTTCTTGATAACACTACTTAGCTTTTAATTTAACAACAATAACAATAAACTAAAAACAAACACGGAGCACGCGGCTTCTCATTGCCGAGATTGCGCCACGCGGTTCCGTACTTGCCTTGTTGCCAACTTGACTCGTAATATTTATATTTTTTTGTATATTGTTGTGGCTACAGTGACAACTTTCTTATCTAAAATTGTGCTCCAAATTTCTAATTATTGCTCCAAAATGAGAAAACATACAAAAAAATGATTAGATTTATTTCATTTATCTTGAAAATAACGAAATGATTATTAACTTTAACAATCATGATTTTAATTTCATTATTATCGGATAGATAGTTGATGTAAATTGATAAATTATCATATTGTCAAAAACTTTCCACCAAAATTTATTAAAAAATGGATCAATCTATAATAAATGAAAAAATTTGGATGTTTAAAAAGAAAATAATTTTTGAATTTCTCATAAAGTTCGATACATAATATTCCAGAGCTAACTTCAAGTCAGTTTTATTGATTTTTCACGTGACACTGGCACTCCTCTCACGCGCACCCAGGGCCAGAAGTGCACAAGTCAGCTGACAAGTCTGCTCGCATCCAGGCATTTCGCTCGTTCTCTCGTCGAAGTTTGTTGAACAAAAAGCTATCGTCCAGCAACAAAAGCAATGGCAAGTCAAACTCAGGGTATTCAGCAGCTGCTGGCCGCTGAGAAACGCGCAGCCGAGAAAGTATCGGACGCGAGGAAGCGCAAAGCTCGCAGGTTGAAGCAAGCCAAGGAGGAGGCCCAGGAAGAGATCGAGAAGTACAGGCAAGAACGCGAGAAGCAATTCCGTGAATTCGAGGCCAAACACATGGGCTCCAAGGAGGATGTGGCAGCAAGAATCGACGCTGACACTCGAGTCAAGATCGAGGAGATGAACAGTCAATTGACCCAGAACAGGGATCCTGTCATGCTGAAAATCCTCGAGCTCGTCTACGACATCAAGCCCGAGCTGCACAAAAACTACCGCATTGAAGCAGCCTAAGTAATTTACATTTTTGATTGCTTTAGCACACAATTGATTGATTCGAGTGTAGATTATTATTATTATTTTGCTTTCTGCAGCATCGATCATGATGGTGTATGTATGTATGTACTACTACAACTACTACTACTGTTCACAGTCTAAAGTCAAGTATTAACTGTTATTGTGATTCATCGAACATAAAAAGCAAAAATATATTTGAGGAGTGCTTATTGTTGTTGCACTTACGTTCAAGATGATGTATGTACGATGTTTGATCTTGTTATATTTGAAAAAAACTTATTGAGAGTTATTACTTATCCCACTGTACAAAGATTGCTTGGAATTATATTTTTCATGTATTAATCTCAATAGTCTCCTCCAATAAAAATGTGTACATTTCTCAAGCATGCTGTTTGATTACTAATTCAATGAGCCTTCGCATACCTTGTCCATTAAAAATACCTGTTGATTTTTGTTTATTAATGTATGAGTTTGTTGATAATTGTCATCAAGATTCTTCTCATGATTAATATTCCAAATTTTCTAAATTGATATAAAATATTCATGTGAAAACTCTTATGCTGAAAAATGTCAATTATTCTTTTAAATTCATTTATGTATATTTTTGTATTAATTCTCAAGGTTAAATCTTCAGGTATAATTTGATTAGTATTAAATTCACAGAGATGTCAAACTTTATGAGAAAATGAAACCATCAATATAGTTAAAAATTCATGATGAACATGAAATGTTATGACAAGTAGTCTTTGAAAATATAATCAGTATGTAAATAATAAAAAAAATAGGTAAGGTTATATTATTCGTTGGTAAGTATACTCCCATCTATATCTACATTTTCAAATTGCACATTTGACTTGCCTCAGAAATTTTTTTGATTTGAGCTGAGCGTTGAATGATTTTTACTTTATTTAGGCATATTTTTAGAATAAATACACGATCTATAATAAAGTCATCGATTAAGTGCATGACGTGTGTTTCTTGAAGTTTCTCAACTGCTTAACAAATACATTCCATATTACTTTTTTGACCCTAAAAATCAATTTTTTGAGATGATGTTTTCGGTGGAGCTTGCGGAAGAACACATGTAATTATCCACAAAAAAAAAATGCAGCTACACATAATATGAAAAGGTTCGTTGAAATTAATCTTCATAGTAAATGTTTAAAAATGTTGTATTTTCGTATAATATTAATCGTTCGTTACACAATGATTAGTTTAAAAACATGAATGTACAAGACTTCATTTTTTCTAAGTATTTTATACAATATAACTTGTCGTTAAAAAATTCAGTCTATTATTCACTAAAGTGTTACATTGTTACACTCTTTTTTTTTTAATTCCACTCACAACAATGTAAAAATTGCATCGCATCACATGCGACACAAGAAATATCCCAATGCCTAAATGCTAAAGTTACAACAATATACTTATATTATTGTTTAAAAAAAAGAGTTACTTATATCGCTGGTACTATTCGAAACTAAGTTTTCAAACACCGGTATTGTCCTCTTGCGACGAAAATGATATTTTCCATATAAAAAATATAATATACGATTAATTATTATATATTGACACACATATCATGATTAGTTTAAAATTGTGTGAATGTAACTTTATACAATATATACGCGGGCCATGCAAAGATTAAAAGTAAAAAAAAAATGCACGCAGCACAATTGCAAAATAATAATAATGTATTAGGAAATCAATTGCGCTGCGGAGTTATTTCACTATAAGTATAGGTATACGTATATATGCAATTGAAAACTTAAAAAGGTAATACGCGTGAACGCGCACGCGAAAATATTATTCGTTCATTATTTCTTTATTGCAGGTAAGAAGCACACTTTGACAAAGTATATATATACGCTTATACCGTATTGCACGTTTATCGAACAATTTTTCACGACTCTTGTATATGGATATTAACACAAGTCTATATGATTAACGACCTAAAAACAAACGTAATTAGTAACTAAGTTTTCCTCAAACGACAGTTCATCGTTTGAAATACTGGAAATCTTCAGTATGATTAGTTTGCTGCTGGGACAATTAAGTATATATACTCGCCTGAATAAATACCTGACATTAATCGATTGAGCAATATAAAAGACTATTTGTAATGCTGAACTTAAATATTACAAAGAATTATATATGCGACTGAATCAAGATAAAGCAGAGGATTATTTATATACTGAGGCACTGCATAATAATGATAACGCTTAAAAATTAATAATGCTAGTAGTTCAATGTGTGATTAACATCACACCTACTCTCCGCAATATACACACTCGATTAATAATTATTTTGACTCATGCTGCGACTGCTGTCTTTTTTTTTTGTAACACTCCATAAAATACTATGTGATAACTATGTAAGCTTCTCATTCTCGACATTTTATAATTGTAACTTTCACATCGTTAATATGAACAATCGATTATGTATAAAAAAAATCTTAGATAGTTGAACGAACAAAGCGAATTAATTCGAGGGTAATCCTCAAACGATATTACAAATTGGTAAATAGTTATAATTAATTAACTATCTATATATGATTGAAGTACAGTATGATGTTTTTTTTTCTTAAATTCTATTATAAACTTAATCTACAAAACAAATACAATTATAAAGTACGGAATATTCAACACACGCGTACAAAAACATTTTCATTTTCTCATAAGCAGTTCCACATAAAGACGCAGACGCAGCACACTCGTAGCAACACACATACTAAACGAATCACTTGGCGGAATAGTGCGAGCCGATATTGGACGATGGACCTCGATGATGATGATGCCTCTGATGCGCTGGTCCAGAATAACGACTACCAGGTCGCGAATGTACGATTGCGTAATGATCGCTGTTCGTCGACATCGAGCGCGTCGAGTTCATCGTCGAACCGCCCGACGTGTAGCCGGCGTTCACGTGTGGCTTTCCGTTTAACGAGTACCTGCAAATTATTTTTTGTTTTTATTTTGAGTTTGCGTTTTGACTTTTTAAATTATTTCGATGGATTTTTTTTAGAGTTGTAGGCATTTAAAAAAATTCATCGAAAACACGCTTTTGTGCATGGTTTCTTTGTTTAAAATGATCAACGACGATATGGATTATGTGCAATTATGTATATTACGATGATTTATGCTCTAATGTCATCTATATCTATTTATTAATATTTTTTTAAGTTTAATTATGCATTATATACTTCTCTCGTGAGATATCACCAATTTGTTAATTTCGATCCATTCTATAATCTATATTAAAACTCTGTGTGCCATTAATTTAATAAATTAAGTACCGTTGTGAAAGGTACGTTTGAATCTTTAAATCTAATATTATTCACCACATTGGCAATGATAAAAAATGTTGTTAAATGATTATGAAACAGTTAATGAATTAATCCACAATAATAAAAAACTATTTGAAGAGACTTCCGAAATGAGCATTATCATAAACTTTAAGCTCGCAAAATGAATTATAGTCTCTTGAAATGTCTCCGAGAAGCACAAATTACATAAACAAAACATACAATAATTATAAAATAGATATAATAATAGAAAACATAATCCTACCGTGCTATGTCAAGATGTCATAGCGGATAATATTCAGTTGATTTGATTTGTTTTTTTTTGGTATTTGTTTTTTTTTTTTGCGTGTGTGATTCGAGATTTTTTTTTTAGAGAAAGTTTCATGAGGATCTAATAGTGTCAAACCTCGAGCCGTACTGCGAGCCATGCCAGCTACGATATGGGTCGTAATCCTCGATGATCGACGGTTCCTTCTCGATGATTTCCGTGCGCGCGCAGCTGCACGTCATTGCCGAGCATAGGAATACGTTGATTATGAACATTATCAACAGCAATATACCCAATGCTATTGCCAACCATAATAACCAGCTTGGGTGGATTCCACCATCCTCGCATAGTGGCGATAACACTGTAAAAAAGAAACGGGTATGAAGTCAAGCGTTTGCTTTTTGTTCGTGGTTTCATTATCAGAAATTGCAAAATCGTTTGGTACGCAATTTTTTTTTCTATCGTGGAATAATATTAATTCACACAATATTTTTAAATTATTCTTAAAATCATTCTTTACTCCGAAATTGAAAAATGTTTCATCTAAAAGTTAATAAAACTACGAGTGAACATTCAATTCATTTGAAATTTTTTTAAATTGAATTTCAATTGTTCTAGAAAACTCTTAGGTAATTAACCAATGCTGTTACGAAAAAATCGTCAGTGTGGAAACAACTCAAAGTAGTTCGAACGATGCCGAAACAAAAAAAAAAAGTCGACTTTTCATCGTCCTTCGACTGTTTCGAAAAAAAAAGAACACTTTACTCGTCCGCCATGACGTCATTCACACACACGACATAAGAAAAGCAATTAACTCATCGTCAAACGGCAAACACTAAAAAAAAAAAAAAACGCCACGAGATAAAAAAAAAAGTGCGTTCCAAATACAAGCAGTTCGTATTTAACTTACTGGGCATATCACCGGGTTTGAGAACAAACACGCTAGTTCCGGCATGAAGCGTCGCCTCTTCCTCTCTGCCCGATTGTCCTTTGATGCCTTTCAATGCAATAGCATTTTCATCGCTATCGCATACTGGCTCGCCGCAACTTTCTGCAATAAAAAAAAAAGAAATACAAAAAAAACACTCATTTGAATACATATCAGCATGCATTTATGCAGCGAGCTGTCGCGCAACATAAAAGGTGATGAATTGTTATTTGCCATTGTTAAGCATGAAGTGTTTTTTTTTTATATTTTTTTTTACCTTTACAAAGGACTATTTCGCACTGGAGATGCAATTGCTTTTGCTCCTCGGAGAATCGGAAAGCCGAGAGCGTTGCCTCGGCCGTTCCTGCGCTTCGATCGTATACGAATTTCGAAATGAACATCGCTTTGTCGGGACACCTTTTTTTTTTTGCGTGTACGTGAAAAGAATAAATCGTTTATGATTAATCGCAATATATTGCAATGTCATTTCTTTAACATTATAGACGTTGAAAAACTCACCCTCGATCGTCTATTATTGATACATTGTGATTGTCGGTGTCGAAACCGAGACAAGATTTCACTTTAAACCCATAAGTACCTGTAATTACGAAAATTATTTTATGATTGATGCCTTAATGCACTTCTGAGAAATGGATCGAACAGATTCCTCATACGACGATTTCCGTGAACTAATTAAGCATCGCGATGACAAGCAATCGAGAATTTTTTTTTTTATTTATTTCCTTTCGATATAATTTACGTAAAAAGAGAACGAATCTTAATTGCATCCATCTTATAATTACACCGTTTTACAATTAAGTGTAGAGCACACCCAGTTATGAGTTTCGAGGTCGGAGAAATGACTTTCCCGCGTTTAAAAAAAAACAAAAGAGGCAACATTGTTCTATACGAAAAAAAAAACAAGGATCCACTCCCATAATAATTTTTCCAAGCCATACGTGGCTTTACAACCACACTCCTTTCACTCTGGAAAAGTCATCACCTAGATATTCGTATAAAGTATCGACCCAATTCACACAATCTTCGCTATAAAGTAACATATAATATAATACTAATTGAGCGTGTATACATATATATAAACTCACCGTCGAGCGGTGAGATCTCGGCGCGTAAGGTGTAGTTATGCCCAAAAATGGCCTCCTGCACTCGACGCGTGCCATCGAGTAGCCTCAAGGACACCAATGACGTCTCGTTCCTGTATATATCAAACAGAAGATTATATGTATTTACTATTCGTCGAATGGATTTATACATCTCTTCGATGTATGTATGTGTATATGACGATATCCTTAAAAAAAACACACTTTTCTGGGGTCTAGAATGGAAAAATTTTTTTTTAATGCTAAG
>JAWWMK010023360.1:0-16765 GCA_035047105.1 Galeopsomyia nigrocyanea | reverse complement strand
GACACGTGAGAGAGGGAAGTCAAAACGCGGTCGGGAAGTAAAACAGAGATATGTAGAGAGAACGAGATATAAGTATATACGTATGCGTGTGTGTGTGTGGGTAGGTTTGAACTGAGTTTGTAATTTCATTTTGCAGAGGAAGAGAAGCCCGCGGCGATGCACGGCGGTGACCGTCGCAACTTGAGTCCGGCAATTTTGGCGAGCAACTTTCTGGTCTCGCTGCTGGCGGCCGTCAGCTGGAGGATACCCAGTTTCACGAGCCTCTACCCCACGTGAGCTGCCCGCCAATCGGCTCCTCGGCTCCTCGTTGTCGCCTAATAACCGCAATTACGCCAAGAGTGGGAGGGATACATGCAGGCAGACCGAGTAGAGAGAGAGTGAGAGACAGCGCTTATCTATCTGACAGAACTCTGTGCGTACATGCGTTTGCGTGCGTGTGTGTGTGTGTGTGTGTGTATCCTGAGTACGCTTAAGAGTGTCTCTGTGTGTTATACTGCCGGAATGAGGAATTGATGATTAACCAGGGCTTGCTGCTGCTGCTGCTGTTGGTCTGCGTATCATCCAAAGACCGAGCCGTTACCCCTCATTATATTTTCGGATGCTACGTGTGATTACGAACTATTTATGCCTGCGCATCTCGATCGGATATATACATATATTCTAAATGTACGTGTAATATTATTGATGAACATTATTTATAAGCTTTCTTTTCTATCGTAAGCGTGCATGTCTGTATCGTTTTGATATTCGTTTCACGCGTTCCCCATAATCTTTCGAATGATCGAAACTTATAGTTTCTTGTCTGTAAAGCGGAGAAGCTCGTTGAAGCGCATGTATAGGTATTACCGTGAACTTCTTCAATACTTGGTGTCGTTGCGTTGATATCACGTCGCGACGCGTCGTGTTTCGTCGAAAATAAAACGTATAAACAATATAGCTGCAGCATTTGTTACATTGTCGCAAGTAATTCATTCCAATGGCGAACGCGGATCTTTTTTATGTGTATTGTACATACGGTGATCATTTAAAAAAAACGAGGTAACTGTGAATATATATACGTAAATTTTTTAAATTATCCCGATGAAGTTGTGTGCATACATTATCGTAACGATTAAGAATCTAATCTAATTGAATTATAAGCCTTTCAGAGTGTAGCGAGCAGTAAAAAAATTACAATTAATTACAGTTAACACACAGACAAAAAAAAGAAGTATAATGAATAAAAAAAAACTATCTACACTTAAGATTGTGCAACTATTAAATGTTAAATTTTGTATGCACTTAAGACAGCCAATCTAACTCATAGAACTGGTAAATATTTTTGGCGTTCGAAAAAAAATTGGAGAGAAATTTTCTTCACAACAAAATCGATATCAATGTCCTTGCAATAACGATTCTGCATTATTTTTCATGTATAAATAATATTCATGCGTCTTACGTGAGCACATGGAAAAATTCCGATACAAGTGTATAAATAGACTGTTCATTAACTGGGACACGTGTAAAAAGAAGTTTATCAGATAGCGTAAAGATTTACTCATGATTCAATGATTTGAAAAATCTGAAATTAATTAACAACTATATTGTATAAAAAAAAAAGTTATTGAAGGTTCGAGTTGCATTTGAATGAATTCGGATGTTAGTGCCAAATCAAGTATATTACTCGCTTCGAATATCCATATAATTGACGCAATAGGACATCCACACGAATAAAAAAAATTTTTTGGACAAAATCAAATTAAAATAAAAAAGGCATCATTCGATAACTAAAATTCCGCGCACGCGCAGTATTATTCTCTAGCTGAAAAGTTATCCGTCAAAATTGCATCTCTCTACAGATGTTTTTCCATATCAGCTGGATTATGCGGTCTCAAACACGAAGCAAGCACACGCATAATTATCCGACGTAACCATAAACAAGTCATTTCGCGCTGGCGTCTCGTCTTTGGCACAGAATCAGATCTTGCGGTTCAATCAGTTACTGCTTGGCCGAGCGTCAACTCAGTATCCTGAATGTGGTGCAATTAGCTGTGTGTTAAACTGTATGAACTGGAGAAGCCAGGCGTGTACTCTGTGGTCTCTATTTTTATGCAAACACAAAGGCATTCAATGCTACAACAAATTAAACGTAACCATGCTCAACATTCGAGTTTATTGTCAATTATGTCTGAACAAAAATACACTTTGTGCGAAAAACTTCATAGCCAATTGATTTTGCCAGGCACAACCTACAAATTAAATTACTTTCCTATTTTCCGTGGCACTTTCACGCACGACTTCTCCAATTTAGATCAGTTGAAAGCTGAATCAGCCAATACAAGCGCAAAGAAAGATAAAAAGACGCTATAAATCTGTGCACGTGAGTAAAGCCCAGAGGCTACGGAACGAGAGTAAAGCTGAGACAGAGAAAAAGAAGTGCAGAGCTTATCGAGGCGGGCGCGCGTGACGCGTCGTGAGCGCGAACTGACATATAATCGATGTTGAATTCACTTCGACACACAGTTAAAAAATGATGTTGTAGGGAAAAAAATGTACTTATCCGCAGCATTTGATATTGTTTCTCTTGTAAATAGATTTTTTCCAGGCGGGGCAGATACAATTTTAAATTGAATGTTGATAGTTCAGACGAACTGCTGTCTTGTCATTTCGCAAAAAAGTGAGAAGTAGTTTTTATGAAGAATCTTGTTCGGGAAGTTCAATTTTCTTTTTATCAGGCTATGTGCTTATTCCGTGCAAATATACGAAAAAAAATTGAAATATTTTCAGCGCAATAGTTTCACTTTCATGCGTAGATCTCGAAAGACAAGTGCTTTTATCATATTCCATTTAATAAACTCGATTCTGGTATGGATTAAGCTATTTTAATGTTTTTATTTCATATTTTATTCGAAAGCTATATTTACTTTTGACTGACTGTATAATTTTCAAAAATACAAAAAAAAAGTGAAGCTCGCATTGTGTAATATTAAAAGAGCTAAATGTAAAAGCCAAATTGAAAAGAGAAGCTATATTTAAATCATTGCAGATATGACCGAATTGTATAATATGAATTATTTCGACGACATTACTTTCATTACAAATCGTAAATTATTTCTACTGTCGTATAACACGACATCGATATTATTAACGGTTCTATTTCTATGTAGCGTTTACGAAAAAAAAATAAATAAAAAGATTAATATTGTGAAATATGATTAAAATGTGAAGTTTGATGCTACGAATATACGTATCTAAGTGAATTTGTCATGCGTCGAAAGACTTAATAATTGATTACAGGAAGTTAAAAAAAGAATATTCAATAAATGGTAACAATATTAAGAAAGATTGATATTGTCTTTTTATCATTGTAAATTACCCTTCCAAATTTTTGCGCAATTAATTTTCTAAATTTTTTCTTTTTATTCGTAACCTTAGTTAATCGATGTTTAATCACTTTTATTTTCTTATATGTTAATTGCAAAAATTTTAATATGCGCACTTATCAAGCAATACACATTCAAGATTTCAAAAAATATAAAATTCAGCATTGCTGCATAGATTCATCGTTAAAGGTAAGTTAATTTTTCTACAGAGATTTATATTTTTCACACAGTTTTACAAATTTATGTACCATATGAGGGGTTCCACGAAAATAAAATCATAACTCGACACCGTTTCGTACTGTTATTACTAAAATAAAGTATCACAAGCCTGCATGTTGATGAGGAAAAGATTTTTAAAGTTTCATATTTTTCATAGAATGATATTGTGTCACATGCATGAGATGAGCATGAGTGTAACGCCATATAAAAATGCAAAATAGAGATATTAACTCTAATTTGAACTTTTTTGAGGACAAGAAAAAAGGCTCACAAGAATGCGCGATGATAGATTAAAGATTTTCTGAGATTCCATTTGTTTCGTAGAATGAAAAAATTGTGTAACTGAGAGCGTAAGCGCATAATAAAAATTCGATAAAACAGTGCTAAATAATATAGTACTTTTTTCATGGAATCTCTCACATATTCATACGAATTAATCTACCTAATAAAGAAGAGTGGATAAATATATTGTATTCCATTCAATAATAGTTACAAAGCAAAATTAAAACAACAGCAAAATTTTAATAACTTCGAAAAGCATTTGCTCGGTGTATACGGTTTATTTGCAAATATTCGTCGTTTCCTTTCATATCCTTTTTTTTTTATTACTTTTCCAATACGAAACAGTAAGCCGCCGCGTGTTGCAACTGCCATTACCCGCACGTTGTCACACGCGCAAATGGAATAATCGCAACACGAGGCGCTCATACCAATGAGCCCGGCAATATGCAGATCAAAGAATTTGCAAAACCAATTTCTTTCAAATTAGTTTGTGCGCTCGTGTGTGCCTAGCAAAAAAAAAGTAGAAAATAAAAGGCGCAGATAGAGAGAGGGAGAGAGATAAAAAGAGAGAAAAAACGAGGAATAAAGTTTTGGCGATTGCTAAAAAAGTTGGTTGCCGTGCGGCAATTAACGGCTCTAGCGAGGCAATCAGCGCCCCGCGGTACCTCGTCGCGAGTGAGTACGATATCTTGGCGACTATTTGTTTTTTTTCTTCTTCGCTCAAGCTCCCTACCCGCTCTATATTTTAATCCCAAAGGTTTTAGCGAATCGCGCCAAAGTTTGGCGATTTAGCACGCGTGCAGCCGAACCCCCGCGCATACACGTCGAGCGCGGTATTTCGTCAAATTGAAACGCGATAGAAATGAAACGAACGACATATTATTACACGCGTGCGTGTACCTATCATCTTGTATGAACGCGCCGCAGGCTATATACGACGACGCCGAGAAATTTCAACGAGTTTACTTTGTACATCTTTTATTTCCTGTGATTTTTGCAATATTCGGCGCGAAATTTGTACTTTACGTCAACAGCAGATGATGAGATCACGTGAACGATGTTTCTACAATATTCAATATACCTTTACAATTGAAAGACAAAGCCTTTTTTTGATACTTACGAGACATGTAATATTCGCGCAACGTTTATACGATTTTCTGCATAGCTTCTGTGCGTTGAAAAGAGATACTATATTTTAGAAGTTATTTAAAAGATGTAGTAGTAAATCTGTTTGGACTACACTTTGAATTATAATGTTACATATTCATCTGAATGTTTATTTCCATGTTTGCCTACTTTAAAAAAAACCCGAATCAATTTGATTTTACTTCTATGAAATTATTAAGTTAGTATAAGTTTTAAAATCAAAACTCACGCAATACTGGTTACATACGTGCCAGAATCAAGTCCACCAGTAGTGGTAACTTTTTTTTTTCGGAGAGAATTTCATCTTAGTTCCAGTGAGCGAAAAGTTTTGAGCATGTTGGTAGTTTTACCTTGTTTCATCTTTTTCGTACTTTGCGAGAGGAAACATCGTAAAAAATACCGAGTACGTTCCTGCTTTTGTATCGTAAAAAATATTTACGCTTGTAGTCCCTTATTTAATGTACATCCTAAAATCGTAATACTCATAGTGCAAAACATATAACTTTCTTTTGTCAGGGATATTATTAATCTCAAGAACATACTGCTGATAAGTTAGCTATTTCAAGCTTGCAACTTATTAGTTACGGTTTTTGTTGTCGGTTCGAAAATTTTTACGACCCTTCAGCGTTGCGCAAGCATAATAAGTACATAATATTTTATAACTTGCCATTCCTGATACTAATTCTATTTTTAATACAATAATATTTATTGAGCATGCAAATATATAAAACTGTTCTTTTTCATTCGACATGCAAAACTTTTCAATATGTAAGCTTCAATAAAAAAAGTTTGACCGCAATTATCGCATTGTCTCAATAATCTGTTAAACATAACATTGTTCTGACAACTCTTCTTTAAAGATTGAAAAGCGTGATTAATTAATGCCGCAACCCCAAACTCGCTCTCCATTATAAAATACTACACGTATATACTCCTCAACTTTCAAGGACTATGTGCATGAATTTTCAGCGCAACAAAATAAAAACTTTTTCCGATTTCAAACACTCTCGTAATCCCAGAGTACTCAAACTTTAATCGTGTTTTAGTTTTCGCCATAATAACAAAATATTACATTTATTAGTAACCTACTTACATGAACTTTTTCGAGTTGATTATTGCTAGATTGAAAAAATTATATTCGGTTGCACGAATAAGATTCGTTACGTCGCCATATAAAACTTACATCGAAAATTTACTGCAAATTGTAGTCGGAACGCCATTAAAGTACAGACTCGTTATAAAAAAAATCAATACTCTAGATATAAGTCGAAGAAAAATATGCGACACTGCGGTGTCCTACATTTTACCAATTTCTCCTCCCGCTATCTTGTTGCATTCTTGCTTTCTAAGTGATGCATTCTCGAGCTAATACCGTTTGGATAGTCGGGTGTGAGAATTCCCGGCATTCGCTCATAAATCTCACGGAGGTGCTTTTGACCATGCCGCACGTACGCCAGCGCGACGTAGCCGCGACTATACGCAATCCTAAGGCACGTAGAGTACCAAAGGCGAAAGCTTGATTTTGAGCATGATATAGTTTGATGTATTGCGGTTGCATGGCATTAATCATGCTCATGTACAGTAGGCGATTATCACGTGTAATGTTATTTTCGAAATGGCTAGGAATTATTGGCATTTTAAAATGATTTCATCTTTAAAAAAAACATATAACGTATTTTATTTTTACGTCACACGGCCTCCCAATCTATATTCAGACGTAAAAACTATCGCTTTTTGCGACGCATGCAGATCGAGATATTTTTACCAGGCAAACATGTGTTGTTTTTTTTATTTACCAGCAGCATTCTAAACATTTTCACGTTGCTGCTTTCTCGCGAACGCAGCGTTTATTTTACTTCGCAGTATATTTTTTTTTCTCCACCACCAGTGCGGTAAATAAAATGGAACGAGAACTCGTAGCTAATGCCATAAAAAAAAGAAGAAAAATCTGTTGCCTTGCCACCTTGTATCACGCAAGCTCAAATATCAAGACGAGAGTATAGAAGGAAATTGGAACCACAGGCGGCGACGGCGACGAAACGTCTGTTGAAAAGCAACTGTATACATATCGGCTATGTCCTGTGTAAGCTTAGCTGGTATAACTCTTGGGCATGAGAAGTTTTTGCTGAGCTTTCACTTTTGCCGAAGCTTACACAACGATCTTACCGTGTCTTTTCTCTTCCCGCATGAAGCAACGCGCGCGCGAGCGGGCGAGTCTAGTTTTATGTTGGCGTAACACTGCCCATTACGTATTTTACGAGCCTCGCGAGAATTTCCCACGTTGAAAGCTCACCTGGCCGGGCGAGCTACTACTCCCCTACCCACCCGAAAAGCTTTCATTTGTAGTAGGAGTAATGATCCGATTTTTTTTTAGAGTGAGAGAGAGAGAGATTGGCAGCTGACACACGTATCGGGCGGGTGATGAGTTATAGACCGATTTAAGGTTTTGCTCGTAAAAAAGTAAAGCAGACGGCGAATAAATGAGGAGACGAGTACAAAAGGAGGCGCTTTTGTAATGTCGAGCTTTATTATCTGGGTAAATTACGTAGCGTGATGGATTGGGCGCATTTCCTTCCTTTTTACACAATTGGAAGACGCTTTTATGGCTCGTAAAGTAAATTGTTCTAATGCGCTATAACTATTGTTTCAAATAGAAATTACGCTGTTAATCATTGGCTTCTCGGCAGAATTTATCGTCTGATAAATT
Organism: Galeopsomyia nigrocyanea; assembly: GCA_035047105.1. Lineage (NCBI taxonomy): Eukaryota > Metazoa > Arthropoda > Insecta > Hymenoptera > Eulophidae > Galeopsomyia > Galeopsomyia nigrocyanea. The sequence continues at coordinate 9,049 of JAWWMK010023360.1, read as the reverse complement.
AAATGTTCGCGTATCAAATTGTCGAAATTGAGTGTTTTTCTTTTTTTGCTAAACTGAAAGTAGTTTTGATCTTCACTTTTCGGGAAAGCATGTTAATTTTGAAGTTTCGCCTCCATTGGTTTACAATTTAAAAAAAAAACAATGATTTTCTATTTTTTCTGGTCATTTGAAATCGTCCGCGCGATGAACTTATTTTATTCAATGAAAATACACAGACTATGGTCGTAAATTCTTTTTTTTATGAATAAAATAGAAAATCGTGAATTCTACGAGATGGAATTAGCGAAATGAAGAGTAAAAGCAGAAACCACTCTTAACAAAATAGAATAAAAGAGTATAATGCTCGAGTTTGGGTAACGAAAAAGGCAAAACAAAGTGTAAGTCCTTTTTATCAGGGGAGGCTCCCGCGCGAGGCTCATATAGCTGTCTGTTGGATTCTCAGGCTTAATCAAGAAATACTACCTTTTTCCGAATTTCATGTTGCACTGCGGATTGTTAAAAATAAGTGCAGTTAAAGCAGGTCGAGTTTTAATGGTAAACGAAGAACGTTATTCAATGATTACAAGTTAACCAGACAAATTAAAATTAATTAAATCCAGCTCTCCGCCTCAATTCGCTTTCTTATAAACAAATTTGAAATGTGACATAAGCTTAGTTATGATATCCGCTGGATAATTAAGTTTTTCTAATTGGCCCGGTTCGTATTTTCACCGCGGAAATTAAAAATGAAGGCGAAAAACCTAATTCCATCAATAAACCATCTCCTGTAGCGTAACAAGAAACAAAATTAAGCTAATAAATTTGTCATCTCGCGACTATTCAGGTTGACGTTTCTATTTACGATTCTATTCACAATATAACGTAAATGTAATTATAAATAACTGGAATTATTATGCCAATCAAATGTTATTCTTGATAAGAATTTTCTGGCAGAGATAAAAATGTAATGGCAGAAAAACTAAATGTTGGATAAAAAGTTTCGATCAACAAAATAAGGTTGTTATTTGCAGTGAAGATTTGTGTTTTACTCTTAATGGAAAACATTGGTCAGAGCTCTGTCCTCGTTATCTCAAAGCCACTAAGGTAAGCTCAAAGAGTTAATATAATCGAATGGACAAGAAGAAAAGAGAGAGAGAGAGAGAGAGAGAGAGAGAGAGAGAGAGAGAGATAGAGAGGATAGAAAGAGTCGCGAAAGAAAAGAAAGATAGCCGGAGACAGAAGCCAGAGTAAAAACGTAAGTTTCTAATTCAAGCGTGAAACGAGAGCTCCGGCATGGTCCGCGAAGCGCAGTAGCTCTGGATTACCGCAAACGAGGGCACTTAACGCCGGCAATTACGGCGTTGCGACGTGCTTTACTGAATGTGAACCTTTTCAAAAGAGGACAGCTCTCTCTCTCTCTCTCTCTCTCTCTCTCTCTCTCTCTCATCTGGGCTCAGCTGTATATACTATGCTATACGGGAAGATACGCGGGCGCGCGCTCGCTCGCGCGCACGCACAGTCAACGCGGCTGCGAGATTCGCATTTTAGATAGCAACTAAAGCTCCAAAGAGAAGTCTAGTAGGCTAAAACACTCGGCCACGTAACTACCCTCGAACTAACTAGCTTCTAGTAAACTTGCGACATTATTTCATGCGCGCACGTGCGTGTGAGAAGTTAAATTGTCGAAAAATAAATTATTCAAATTGATTGCACTATTTATGTTTCTACTATAATACAATTATATCCGGAAAAATTAGATCAATGATGCCGAGAATTGGAATATTCTATGTCAATTGGTTAATTGATTAATGTGTCTATTTACGTAAAGAGCTCAATAACATATTAAAATTTGAGAGGCTTTATTAATTTCTATTCGAAATTTCAAAACATTTTCCGATCGATATTATTTGTCTTGTTGCCTTTTATGATACGCTACATTTATCCACAAACTTTTTATACTTATGTAATTATTATGACGAAAACTTCAGATATAGTTAAGTTTAGATATAGAAATAGTTTGAAGCATCAATTAATACAGGCATATTCAACATACCATATCCATTTTGAAAAGAAAAGTCTTCTTTTGCATTCTTTTTTCCCTATCCTTTCTCAGCAACGTCTGGTATCTTTCAATATTTAGTGCAGTGTGGAACTGCCTATTTGAAAATTGGAATTCAAAGCTTGCGCTCGTCTCCGAGATGTTAACATTCGAAATATTTTCATGACCCATTTTAAAAGTTGCCTTTTTCCCCATACGATTTCACCGAGCGTATAGGTAGAAAAAAGAAATGAAAAAAAAAGGCGCTGCAGCACTTCAGACGAAAATAATACGCGTGCTCAGCATTTTTCAGCGAAGCTATTGGAATGGCTCACGTATACGTGTACATATCTCTCAGGGGGTATTATACGACAAGCCTTATAAGAAGCAGGCGAGGAACGCGAGAAGTGTATTGAAGATAAACCAAGCTCGACGAGGCACGCGCTACCTGTAAAAAATGAGAGATGTTTTATCCACTTTTTTTTTCTTTCTTTTTTTTTTCCCCCTGCCAACGTCGTCGCCCGCCGGTAACTCGCGCATCAACACCGTGCGAGATACGAGGAAAGTATACGATAAAAAGCACACTTGTAAAACATTCCAAACAGCGTCACCGTCAATGAAAACAAAATGAAGTATTTTACGGATCGAAAGGTATAGATAGCCTATATACTGCGAGGTCACTCTGTTTGAAAAACAAGACGAAGTAGATTGTGAAAAAAAGAGGGACTACATCAGTTCGCATACGTTATTAATGAAGTCGCCTGCACATACGCACACGTATACGTACATACAAGCCTCGATTTCCTCGAGTTGAAGATTTATGATACGTAGGCAGAGCGGCGGCAGGTAGGCAGAAACGGGTAAGGCAAGTTTGCGCGATGTTATCGAAGGGGGAAAAGCACACTCAAGCCGAGTTTCCATCTCATACTTTATATTTCTTTTGACTCTCGAAAAATAGTTCCGCTTGCGTGATGCTGTATAAAAGCCTCTTTTTTTTGGCTACTCACTGAATGGAAAATTGATAAGTAGAACGGAAAGTACTCAAAGTAAATTGGCATTGAACGTTTAATGGAATATTTACATTAGTGACAGAATAAAGTTCAAACGTAATACAATTCTAGTTGATTATTTGATAACCAATACAATAACCAATTATTTCTTCATAAGTAAGGATAATGTAATTGCATGTATATAACTAATTCGATAAAAATAACAGAACAAGATCAAACGAAATATAATTTGGTTGATTATCCGATAATCGTACAATGGATAAATTCAATTGTATTCAAAATATAACATGTGCGACTAATTAAAAAAAAAAACGATGGCAACTGAAAATCATGAAAATAACACAAATCAGTGCTTTATTTCATCAAAAAAAAATTGCATCTCAACGTAAATCAAAGCACTGCGGTAATCAGTACGCAACGAAACAGCTTCGTTAAGTATATAATTGCCGCAGTATTTCGCGAGTGTCCCTCTATTTACTCGAATTCAATACTTTCCAAACAAACAACACAGGTTGGGTACACGTGTGCGCTCGTCTGTGTGTCGCGAATGCGCAACGTTGCGGAAAACCTTACACTTCCATGACCTCTCTCTCTCTCTCTTCCTGGATTCCTGTCTTGCATATAGGCGCGCGCGACTTTGTGCGCTAGCAGCAGAAGCGTAACGAAGCAGCGCGCGATCGTTGCTTTGGCTTTTAGAAATTTCCACGCAAGCTGCGCATCTTTACTCTCTCTCTCTCTCTCTCTCTCTCTCTCTCTCTCTTTCTCTCTCTCTCTCTATCTCTCTCTCTCTCTCTCTCTCTCTCTCTCTCTTTCTTTCTCTCTCTCTCTCTCTTTCTCTCTCTCTCTCTCTCTCTCTCTCTCTCTCCTACCCCCTGCAATGCAGCTATTCTCATTTGTATTGAAATATGCCGCGAACTCTGGGGGGTGTGAGCAAAAGGAATTTAACTTGGCTGTTCTCTCGTGTAGAGTCCATTGTTTTTCGTTAAGCTTCATTATTTGAACGGATACAATTAATTAATTGAATGCGCGCTTCCGAGAAAAGCCGCGCTTAATTGATTTATAGAGCAATTTGGATGCGAAGATTCGCTTCAATTGATCCCGATCGGTTAATACTGCCAATAATTAAATCTACTACGTTCATTTGACGTTGAGTGTATATTATTGATTATTTGAGCAAAGATAGTGTTTGAAATATGTACACAGGAAAGCTTCTCGTTTGAATGACACTTCAGGGCTGCATTTAGACGTCCTACAAACGAGTATCCGTGCTAGTTAACAATAATCACATACAATATATTAACTATATTTATTTATAAAATTTGCTAGACATTTATTCGTGCCTGCAATTTCGTCTATGAAAAATTCAAATCACTTAGCATCCGGTAAATACATTCTTTAGATTACTCGCAAGCTCGCTATAAAATGAAAGGAGGACAAAAAGTCAGCGAAGAGCCGAAGAAAATGAAAAAGAGGAAGAAGGAAAAAAATAATAATAAGAATAGTCGTGGATAGTCTCATTTTAATGGAGGGGTTTGAAAGTTGGGATTCGTCGTCGCTTTGGCTCGTCGCTAAAAGAAGTATCGTGAGAAATCAAATTGGTCGGAAGTGGTAGATGGCGGCAGCGTCTGGGTTTAGGGTTTTGCGCTCTTCCTCTTACTACTACTACTACTACTACTGCTTCTACCACTGCTGCTGCTGCTTGACGTATTCTGGCTGGATGCCAATGTTTGTTGACTGGAAATTTAGCGGCCGACGATTGTTTTGGCCACGTGCCATTATATCTCGCGCTCTTTCTTTTCTCCACGTTATCATCGCCCCCCCTCCCCGGTCGTCGTCGCGAAAAACTTAAGAGAGTGAAGAAACCATTTGTATTCCAGTGCATGAGATTTCACATCTGGATTTTCAAGTCGGACTCGACTTCGTCGCACTTGATCAAACTTTACACTCGTCACGTTCAACTTTATGAAAAAAAAATTACTTATATCGCTTGCTGGAGTACGTTTTTTAAAATTTTACTAGGATATTTTAGTTGATTGTATTAGCCTTCCGATTCTTTCCTTCTCAATGCCTATCGAAATAAATATCCATCAAAATCCGTCATTATACACAAGAATAACTATTTTTGCAAGATAATGCACAACATAAAAAATCGATTGTAAATTATGCTCATAATATATAGATTTATTGACAGTTGAACGGTATCGTATTTTATAGCATTCTACGAACGGATGACTTTCGGATGATTATTCATCCGCCGATGCTCATAAAAGGCCGTGACTCAGATTCGAAATATATAGTTACAGCCGACCGTAAAAAAGAGTCTCTCGCACGTCGTAGAAATAGCTATTGCATAGCTTTGGCCGCAGATACTCACACTCACACACACACACACATGCATATAAACACACGCACGCACACGCTCCTATGGCAAAGTTTATGGGCTTTTCTCTTGCCGAGTTAAGAGAGCATCCTTCTCTCGAGCTCACCCTTCGCCCTCTTTTTTGAGTATGCAAATAAATAACTTTTATTACACTCGAATCATCGAGCGCGCTTTGCGTTCATATCTCATTATAGAGTCTATAATGAGAAAAATGAATGTGGAATTTATGCACTGGAAACCTGTCCCGAAGAAATGGTCGAGTGAAAATCCACACACACTCACATACACACACACACACACACACACACACACACACACACACACACACACACACACACACACCTCCTCACCCGAGAATTAATTTTCTCGAGAGTGATAAAAGCTTGAAAAATAAAATTCATTACGTTCCGTGTCAGGAAGTATGTATGTGTGTGTGTGTGTGTGTGTGTGTGTGTGTGTGTGTGCGCGTGTGTGTGAGCGTCACCAACGCGCCGCGCCGCCACTGGCAACGACGAGTAGCTCGGCGCAGCTTTGCATAATTTTCAACGTATATGTAGAGATGCATTTACCGACAGGCGAATCGTTTCATTCGGATATATAGGTCCATAATACATTTTGGAAATGCTGAATAAGAGGATTTTCAGGCCACTCAATTTTAAAAGATGGAAAGAAGGAATATTTAGAAGTTGAAATAATATTATTAGATGGTATTTGACAAGACCGTGTGGTAAATAATTGATGTTGACTGGCAGGTATGACGAAAATTCGATTAAATGTTTTGAGATACTCAGCTCCGGCAAAAATCAGTGAAAATTTAATTGCGATTCTGACATTGAATTCTCACAAATATTTTATTCTCGCATGATAACTGTAAGATAGCGTTTGAATAAGAAATACTGACAGTCGTACGTTTTACAATCGAGACGACACTCGCGATTAAATTTGGGTTCAGATATATTCTTTTTAAATCTTCCGAATTAGTCAGTCTACCGTTTCCATGAATACTTTAAACGCAAATAACATAAAACGTACGATGCTCAAGGCACGTTGTCGTTTGTTCAAAGAGCGTTGTATCAAGACTCTTATTGTAGGAATTCAGTGAAATGGTGCATTCACCGACTGCGGGGGTGCGCGGCGCTGGCAGCAGCGCTCACAGGTCAGTGGAATTGCGAACCGCGCACGGGAGGAAAAAAATATCTCTTATTCAAGCAAATTAGTTCTCGCGCTGGTATATATAGAGTATACAGCTGCAGCGTTAAAAAAGAGAACAGTAAACCGGTGAAGCGCAACAAAAAAAAAAGAAAAATAAAAGCAGAACGCAACAAATTCCTTTCATCGCCGCCTCTTTCATCCGCGGCGTCTATCTGCGCTAAAAATTCCCGCGTGCGCGCTCATTTTTTTTGTTTGGTTTTTTTCGTGCCTCATCCCCTTTTTTTCCCTTTCTTTCTCTCTCAAGCGATAGTATCGTATAGCAGCACTGGCGGCAGTAACCGAGCAGTTCAGTCAGAATTTCTCTCTCGTGCTCTCTCCCTTCTGTGTATAAATTGCGTATGTGGACGAGTGGGTGGCAGCACAGCAACGGAGGATATATACCACGTGACAACGGGGAATTGCGACGTAAATATTAAAGATGGTGGGCGAAGTACTTTTTGTCAAGATTAGAGAGCTGCAGCCGCTCGTACGTGTCGTGAAAAGCAGAGAGTTACGTTGCTACCGCTGCTGCCGCTGAGCGAGGATGAGGCATATAGCGATATATATATATATATATATATATATAGCTATAGCCCGCACCATACGTATATATACCTCAAGAGTTGCGCGTACCAGCGCCAGTCACGTCTCGCGCTCGCTTTTATGCTGTCTTTTTTTTTTAACAACCCTCGTTCGGGCTTTCATTGATAAGAGAAAGCCAACGCATGTGTGACCTTAAAATCGACAACGTTAATCAGCATCCTGTGCTGGCTTCCGCAATATTTTCCTTTTACCGTTCTCGAATTCTCGCGTTTATTGCTTTGAAAATTATCGAAATTACATCTCAGTTTATTACAGTTGATCTAATCGAATGAATGTATATGCATCAATTTTACGTGAATAATAAAAATATAGAAATACTTAGATGAGAATATTATTGCATTATCAATGTATTTTTCATGATAATCTAACTAAATTACGTGCTTTACAATGCTGGTTTGATTATCTCTATTGCCGATCATTTGTCTCACATGAAAAGTAAATAGGAAAATATATTGATTTTCAGGAAAAGCTATTCTGATATTCTGGACTAAAACAAATATAGATTCTTTCGCAAAAAAGGTTTCTAAACGTATAGAAAATTTCATTAGCAAACTTTGAAAAATAATTCTCGAAATTGTTAAACAACCATTTACTCTCTGTATTTTTCATCGAGCCTGATTGATATTTTTCATTTGATAACTTTTACGTCCAACATACGTATATTTTTTTAAAAAGTTTGAAATTAAAAACAAACAGCGAAGCGCAGAATAGTTTTACATAAACAATGTGAAATGATTTTCGCAAGAATAGAAGAAAATGACATATGCGAAAATGAGGTCAATAAGATTTTCACTTCCATAAACTAACTAGTAATCATGCAGTACGATATTCAACTATACCTAATCACTGAATAAATCAAAAGTAAGCGAATTGCTTCGGATGAGGACTGGGGATATTGCTCAATAAAAATAGTTTGGCTGCGAATGTGAAACACAAATTGCGCAATTCGGCGAGGTGAAATCGTTTGAAAAATTTGCCATGCCCGGCTAAAATTCATTGTACCAGGCTGAAGCTGCGCGAGTCCCGATGGAAAGTCGATACATAGTGAGTTAGAGAAAGAGAGAGAGAGAGAGAGAGAGAGAGAGAGAGAGAGAGAGAGAGAGAGAGAGACTGGAGAGAGCCAGGAAAACGCAATCGTTTTTATTGGTTTACAGCGCGGCGAAGCTGTCTGCATATAGTTGTATACAAAGGCTATACATAGATGCATCTTGCCGAAGCCTTTCCGCCGGTCGGGGTGCGACGGACCCCGGCGAAGCCACAAAACCGATAGCGCGAGTTATTACAATCACGGGTTAGCTCGCCCAATATAGTAGTCTTAGCCGCGACGATTCATTTCTCGTTGGGGAATCCAAAATCGCTGAAATACTCTCTCGTACGATATTGCCCGTTTTGGCTCCTAAGAATCTCGAGAGATATTTAGCCGAATTGCGACTCGATTCTCTGCGAATTATGTTTCGGCTCGGGAACGCGAATCCGGTGAAATGCAACTTGTCCTCTCGAGATATTAGAGAGAGAGAGAGAGAGAGAGAGAGAGAGAGAGAGAGAGAGAGAGAGAGGGAAGTCAAAGCTATTGCCACTCTACAACGTCGCGCGGCTGCCCTCGTACGTCATACTCTTGGATTTCCATAAGCGAGAAGGAGGGAGAGAGAGAGAGAGAGAGAGAGAGAGAGAGAGAGAGAGAGAGAGAGAGGAGCGCAGTTGTTCAGTCGCGAGAGATGCAAATGGCTATACGTAAATGCAAATGCGCGCATACGGGCAAAAGCCACTCGTCCGTGCTACTTTGCGTTGGCCACCCCCCGTACACACACAACCACACACACACACGCATGCACACACACATTATATATA
>JAWWMK010023339.1:0-16773 GCA_035047105.1 Galeopsomyia nigrocyanea | reverse complement strand
TATATATATAAGTTTTTGGCAATAAAATAGTCAAAAAGTAACTGTATAAAAAAATTATTATTTTCGATCTTGAAGTATGAAAATCGAACTACATTAACCAACTTTGCAAATTCGATTTTTTTAGTGAGAGATTCTGCGATACTTTATAAGCACAGTAGGTTTGGAAAAATTTCTTTTCTTAGATGAAAATACAAACAAGTTTATCAAGTATATTTTTTATTATAATCACCATAGTTACATAGATAGTTAGTTTATGCAAAATTGTTATTAGCGTTTGCATAAAAAAGGAAATGGAGTTCACTCGCTCATGCATGGCAAGTGAATTAATAAAATTGAACAATGATATGTTATAGTTGCTATTAATTTATGATGTTATAGTTGCTGCATTAATTGTAAGTTTAATTTATAATTTTTTGCGGATAAAGTAACCACAATATAGTATTCAAAAACAATCCGATTTCCGATATTCCAAAAACACATACAACCTATTCGAAATGGATTCGACGGACAGTTTTGATTTCTTTTAAACTTTCTGATCACATTCTTCGCCAAATTTCATAAGACACATGTTTCTTCTTGCGCTGTGGCGCCATGTTCAAAAACAATCGTAAAACCCATTATTTCTAAATACGGAAATTAACTTTTTTTCGAATAGCTGTCATTTGGACCCAAATCATCCTAACTTAATAATTGAAAGTCTAATTTCGAAGTTTTTTCTGATAAAGTGACCGCAAATAGAGTATTCAGAATAATCAAATTCTTGATATTAAAAAGAAAAATGTATTAGACCCATTCCAAATGAATTGAACGAACAAAAAAAACTCAACAGTTTCGATTTTTTGAAACTTTGGGATATCATTCTTCGTAAAATTTCATGAGACACTTGTTTTTTCATTCTTCCGAAAAACGTTTGTGAATTCCCGGGGCGCTATGTTCAAATATACAGCGTAAAACTGTTATTCCGAAACACGTAAATTAACTTTTTTTTTTCAAATGGCTGTCATTTAAGCCCAAATCATCCTCTCGAATCGTTTTTTTTTGTGTTCAAAATGTCGAGAATTTTATCATCTTTTACGTGATTCCTTCAGATTTTGTATTGCTTGTAAATTTATTAGGATGAATAAAAAAACTAAAAAAAGTTATTTTTTCAATATTGTATATCTCAAGTAACCCATCTTTGATTTGTGCGAACTTTTTATGTTTTTCAAGGCCCTATAAGCTTCCTTTCTACCAAACGGCAATATGCCAAGTTGCTCCGGTTACGAGATACGGCCTAGCAAACACAAAATGCCATTTTAACACCTTGTGAACCGCATGTACGTTATGCAAAAGCCTTTATTTAAAAAATTTTGAGGACTGTAACTTTCATAATCATTTTTTAGTTCAGTAATGAGTTAGAATTTAATTGTCTTCAGCGTAAAATGGATTTTAGGCTAAATCACCATGATCAATTTTAGTAAGGGACCCAGAATGAGTAGGAGGATAAGTTGGGGAGAGCAAAAATAGAAACAGTGCTTGCCACCATCGATTTGAATCTTACTATCAATATACGCGAATGCAATGAAAAAATAGGAAGTATTTTTGTTACTCTATTATCCATTGAAAGTGAACGCTAAAGCAAATTAAATATAATTGCTTTAAAATAAATTGGGGAATCGTTCGATTTTAATAAACAAGCGCTCGAAAGAAAAATAATGTTTTATAATGAAATCTATGACTTGTGGTTACTGAGTTAATACTCGTCTATGCCAGTTACACCATCTTTATACTAAATCACCCAAGCTCTAGTGAAGAGCAGCAGCTGCAGACGAGCAGCGAATGTTTTCGTGCCGACCGCCTTTCGCAGAAGTTCACATTTCAACAATTTGCAATCTCGTGTTTTCCTAAGATAATATTTCCTTCTTCGTCTAATTCAGTGGTGTCAGAATCTTTCAAGTTAATTATTGTAGTGAGCAAGTTTCTTGCGTTGTATTTAAATATTGCAAAGACCTACTGAGAAAGACCAAATTCAATTCGTGAATACGCTTGTGCTCTGTAGAGGTAAGGGTTGGCCAATATTTTGTTTACTGCTGATGGGTAAATAGTTGCACTTAATTTAGTATCTACATTGCGTGGTTGGTGCCTCAGATGATAATTTTTTTATATAGTGTATGTATACTGTATAGTGACTGTACTATTTTTTTAAGATTTAGTGCTACTACTAGATAAGATTCCGAATTTTATTGAGTCACACCACTGCAATCTTTGCAATAGTTTTAGTTTGTGTAATACAATAAATATCAATAACGTGAATATCAACTGGTATGTACACATATTTTTAATAAACCTTTTTTCGACAAAACTTTGTTCAGTTCAAAGTAATTGCAAAAACAAATAAATATTTTTGTTGTCAGATTCTTTCCAACAATGAGTAAGTATAGTTTCAATAAACAATAAATGACCGTTTAAATTCCTTGGTGATATAGTGAAAGGATTGTTGATGTCTGAAGAGTATCCAAATAATAATGTAACAGAAAATACCTATGTTTGTAGTTTTTGTTACGATAAATTGCAACAAATGTCTGAAGAAAATTTGGAAATAGCAAAAGGATCGTATTAAACTGAATCTATATTCAGTACTCCGTATTCTGAATTCCAAAAGACGTTACCAGCAGATTCTCAGACGTCTATTAGCAGTGTTCAATTACAAGAAGCGAATGACATTCTGATATGGAACAAATTATCTCTATCGCCATTCAAGTCTCCTTCGAGTATTGACTCAGAATTAGTGGATAATTATGTCAATCGCAAACACAACAATATTATTTGATACTTTTAGAGAAGAAAGCGATTGCAAAATTATAAAATTCTATGACGTTTCGAAGGACAGAGTCGCGTCTAACGAGTCCAAGATATGTGACCAATGGAATGAAAATCTGTGTTCGGTACTAGAAAATCGAAATCTGGATTATAAAGAAAAGTTACGTTTGTGTGCTCTTGTACCTTAAAGTCTCTCGGATAATTGTAAGTTATCACTTATCCGAGAAACTACAGATTATATGATCAGAATGGATCGGGCTTTTCGTATATACCTTTAGTTTTTTCTAATTCTCGTGAAACGGTATGTACGAAAAGCGCGATCCATATTCTGGAAATCTTGTGAAGATTGAAACTATTGAGCTAGTTGAACGATATTATCTAGAAGATAATTTAGACTGTTTCAGACAAATTTCACAAAAAAGCTATGTGATAATTATTAAAATTGACGGAGTTATAGAAGAAAAAAACGTTTTCTGACACGCAGCATCAAGGAAATTTGTGATCTGATTTGGAAACAGAATCCAGGAATCATTATTTCAAGGTCTAAGATTTATCAATTGCGTCCAAAATGGATTATGACTCAGCCTTTGAACGACTCGTGTTTATGTGTCCATTGCGCTAATTTTAATCTTTTAGTGGCAGCACCAAAAAAATGTATTAAAGAAGAGAATCTCTGAATTTTCGATGCTAAAGCAAGAACACTTATCCATGATTTTCTGCTCTAGAGAAAAAGTTCCATGCACTCTTTGAGAGTATGAAACTTGCAAAAATAAAGTAATATTCGTAGAATATTTTCAAACTGAACAAGAATTATTATGTGGCCGATACTATTCAAATTCATGCAGGCTGTCACTATTAATAGTTAATTTCGACTTCTTTGTAATGAAAATGGACTCTAGGGCGTATTTAGGGAGATACGTGTCTCGGGATTTTACGTGAAAATTTTTTGGTTCGGTTTCTAGAGCCCATTGAACATTGGAAGCAAATGAAATATTTTGAAAATGTAAAATCGATCCCAAAATTCAAACTGCTCCAACTTTGCGAGTTTTTAGCCTTATGAGCCTATTCTGGTTTCAAAATTTGGGGAATGGCGTCTTATTTTTGAATTCGTCGCCAGATTTGAAATTACGACATATGCCGAGGTGCTATTAAGGAAACGCCAAAAAAGCTGATTTTTTCCTAAAGCGGATTTCTCGAAAAGTACATCTTCTTTTTTCTAATAATTTAGTATGTTATTGTACATTCAAAGAACTAGCACAATAGGTGCAAATATGCCATTTTCCGTTTTTTATTTTTTAGCGGCATTTTACGATTCTCAGCATTTTGTTGTTGAGAAAGTGAAGAACTTTCATCTCTGGCGTTTTTGGAATGGTTTCTTTGATAAAACCGACAGCACCATCGTATTTTAAGTGAAAAAATACATCGAAAACGTGTATCACATTATTGAAAATAATTTTTAGTAGTCCTCCAAAAATCCAGTAATTAAATAGCTTTTACACACCGATCGGCTAGACTGACTGCACGACGTGTTTATTCGATAGTTTTACTTCTTTGAAGTACTAGCACTACCAAGAATTATTTCCAATAATGCGATACATGTTTTCAATGTATTTTTTCACGTAGAATACAATGGTTCGATTGGTTTTATCTTTGAAATTATCTAAAAAGTGCTGGAGGGCTCTTTTCCATAGTTTTTTTTCTTCCAGTGAAGAAGTGAGGAACTTTCGTCTCTCGCGTTTTTGGAATGGTTTCTTTAGTAAAACCGATAGGACCATCGTATTCTACGTGAAAAAATACATTGAAAACATGTACCGCATTACTGGAAATAATTCTTGGTGGTCCTAGTACTTCAAAGAGGTAAAACTATCGAATAAACACGTTGTGCAGTCAGTCTAGCTGATCGGTGTATAAAAGCCATTTAATTACTGGATTTTTGGAGGACTACTATAAATTATTTTCAATAATATGATACATGTTTTCGATGTATTTTTTCACGTAAAATACGATGGTGCTATCGGTTTTATGAAACCATTCCAAAAACGCCAGAGATGAAAGTTTTTCACTTTCTCAACAAAAAAATGCTGAGTATCGTAAAATGCCGCTAAAAAATAAAAAACGGAAAATGGCATATTTGCACCTATTGTGCTAGTTCTTTGAATGTACAATAACATACTAAATTATTAGAAAAAAGAAGATGTACTTTTCGAGAAATCCGCTTTAGGAAAAAATCAGCTTTTTTGGCGTTTCCTTAATAGCACCTCGGCATATGTCGTAATTTCAAATCTGGCGACGAATTCAAAAATAAGACGCCATTCCCCAAATTTTGAAACCAGAATAGGCTCATAAGGCTAAAAACTCGCAAAGTTGGAGCAGTTTGAATTTTGGGATCGATTTTACATTTTCAAAACATTTCATTTGCTTCCAATGTTCAATGGGCTCTAGAAACCGAACCAAAAATTTTTCAGGTAAAATCCCGAGACACGTATCAACCTAAATACGCCCTAGAGTCCATTTTCATTACAAAGAAGTCGAAATTAACTATTAATAGTGACAGCCTGCATTAATCTGAATGGAATCGGCCTTGTGATGAAATCACTTATGCAATTTGGGAGAATAATGATTATGTTAAAAAAACTTGCACATTGGATATTTATCTCAAGGAACTAAATAAGTACGTGGAGAAAATGAGCAAGCATAGTCGAACCAAAGAGCTTCAGCAAACCGCAATTAAATTAGAGAAAGAAGCTGGACTGTTAAATAAAAATTGTCTTATTCTTCACGGAGATTTTGCGCAAAATTGGCCTTTATCCAGAAAGATGCCATTCAAGAATATCATTCGATAAATACACAGCTTTTCATTTTCACATTGGTCTGCTACGTAGGAGCGATTACTGCATCGTTTGGGATAGTGAGTGATGATAGGCGGCACGATTCAGCATTTGCTTTAAAAGCTATGAACGTGATAGCGAGCGAGTATGCAAAATTAAGTGAAGACAGGATAAATAGTATTTCTACAATATCTGATGGTGCTGCTGCTCATTTCAAGAATAGATTCCAATTTTATGAATTAGGAAATAATTATGATAATGCTAAATATACTTTTTCTGCGACCAGGCATGGGAAAGGAGCGCGTGATGGCGTTGGAGGATTACTGAAAAATTCCGCTACAACTCATAACTTGTCTTCGTCGCCGATGACCGATATTAATAATGCTGATATAATATATCAAATGCGCAAGCAACTACACCAGTAAAATACGATTAATACATTTATACATTTGAAATTTGAACAACTTCTGAACTTCCGTACCGTAGAATGGCAAACAGTTAAAACCATTAAAGGCATTCGCGACATGTAGTTTGACAAATTATCCGACAGAGTGATAATGAAGGAAATAAAAATGTACAAAGGTCAATGAAAAAGGCAGCTAAAGACAAGTGGTTAAATGTGAAGTTCTGATATCAGCAAAAAATGTGTGCAACCGACTTTTAGTGCTACCTATTATACTAATATTATATCGTAATTTTTACAAACTAAAAAAGTTTAAAAAAAGAGATATATATCTTATTTTGAATCTATGTATACTACATTTCGATGTATAAGATACTTCTTTTTATTTTGATGTTGAATACTAATTATCAAAGTGAAAGTCGTCAAAACTTTTAGGATAAGGGGTTGTGCATAACATATATGGGGTTTATAAAGTGTAAAAATGACATTTTATCTTTGCGAGGTCGTATCTCGTAAACGGAGCAAATCGGCATATTGCCGTTTATTAGAACGGTAGCTTATGGGGTCTTGAAAAACATAAAAATTCCCGCAAATCGAAGATGGGTTATTTGAGATATTCAATTTTGAAAAAATAACTTTTTTCAATTTTTTAAATTTATCTTAATAAATTTACGAGCAATACAAAATCTGAAGGATTCACGTGAAAGCTGATGAAATTCCGGACATTTTCAACAAACAACAAACACGATTCGATAGGACGATTTGGGCTTAAATTACAGCCATTTGAAAAAAAAAGAAGTTAATTTACGTATTTCGGAATAACAGTTTTACGATGTATATTTGAACATGGCGCCACAGGGCTTCAAAAATATTTTTCAAAAAAAATGAAATAACACGTGTCTCATGAAATTTTATGAAGAATGATATTCCATAAGTTCCAAAACAATCGTAACTGTCGATTTTTTGTTGTTTGTTGAATCCATTTGGAATGAATCATTAGAATGATTTTTCGCGTATAATGGGAAACAAGTACATTTGCCCTCCTGATCCTCTCGAGGACTCCAATGGTGCCAAGCTAATTTTTGCATGGATGATTCGGTTCCATTTTTACAACTTAAACTTATGTTGCCATTACCTGCCGCTATTAATCAGAATTATTAGTCAGGCTGAACCGAGGTGTATAGTTTTGTATATCGAGCTTAGCACAGCGCCGATCTATATAAGGCTGCTCACAGAACGATTCAGACAATCACGAAATTACACGCATTCTGACATATGACATGCGCGTAAAACAATGTTTTTTAGCTTAAAAACGCTCGGGATATTTAAATTAACGTCTTATTAACACAATAATAGCAATAGAATACATTTGAAAACTTTCCGCAAAATGTTAGTCTTTAAATGATATAAATAACACGAATAAAGCGGTTATGCATGTTATTCTGTGTAATTTGAAGTCTGTGCTCACGCAAAAATTATTGAGATAATTTATTATCATAATTGATACATAAGAATGTTATTGAGATGTTTATTTAAACATTTCGAGGGTTTTTTTAATATAAAAACAATCTTTTATGCATATTTCCCATGTCAGAATTCGTGTCATTTCGTCAGTGTCAGATTCGTCCTGTAAATATCCTAACGTGGTGCTATAATTTTATTGTTGGTCAGCTAGGATGGCGCCATGTCATGTCTGACTAAAAGAACTACAGTATATATTAGTCAAATTCTCAAGAGATCCTCTATAAGAACTGCTTTTCTGAAAGTGTATCTTGTAGAATAGAATCTGTAGAAAAATTGAGTGATATATCTATTAAATAATTCTACCTAAATTTGCCATCCGGAGAGAGGGCGGAGGTGAAAATATCTACAGAAAAAAGTTTAGATACATGATCGGTGAATTATAATAATCTTAATATTCCTGAAATGTTATGTTAATGAATAAAAGTATAAGGATAGACTTATAATAAGAACGATAATTATCTTTCAGAAATTTGACTAATAAATAATAATTAACTCCTAACCAATGAATAAGATTATTAAGATAACATATTATCATTGATTAATTAGAGCATAAAAAATTCTTGTACATTTAATTAATTATCTCAATCATGTTATCCTATTATAATCAAAATTTATCGCTTAACATAGACATTTATGTAAATACAATGTTTTATGCTGAGGTAGACCAAGTTAACTAGCATTTTTACATATGTGACGTTTTCTGTTACGAGAAGATTATAAAGTAAAGTATTAATTACAAACACGAAAAAATTGTTTTTTTGTAGTGATAATTCTATGATTCAAATTAACAATACAAACAACCTCAAATTTACAATTAATAAGTGATAACGCTGTAGCAATTTAACATATTTAATATAAAAAACGTGTAAAATGTGAGGAGCAATCACGCTAATTCTAATGAGTAACATGACGTTCAGGAAGCAAGAGTCAAATCCGTCGATTACTGAAAATCATCAATGCCTCCATCAGGTACTCCAGCTTTTATCTTTTCTAAAATTGTATTGACAAACTCCGTTGTATGGCTAGCTATTTTCACTTCTACAAAAAGACAATTTATATTATAAAAACTGAATTGATATTAAAACATTTTTCAATTTTACAAAGATACATACTTGTAGCATTTTTACAAACTTTGTCCATCTGCTTTGTGAGTTCTTCTTGGGTAACTGAATCTTTTTCTGCTAACTTATTAGCCAGTAATTGTTTAGCTTGAGTGATACCATGCAAGAGTCGTCCTGAAAAATTGAAATAAATAAGTTGAAATTAGTTGCTATATAAACTACATTCTTTAATTTTAAGTTCATTACAATCTACGTTATTTATTCTAGAACATAAGTTCAAATTCTAAGATAGGAGAATCATCACGAACATGTGTACACGCGAACGTGACTACAATTGCAGATAATTTAACAAGCGATATTGTAGATTTTGACATTGCGACATTTTTTTATTTCCAACTACGTGTTGACATGACCAGACCACTAATACTTAAGAAACTTACAAAAGTTAACAATCGATTTACAATTTAAAGAGGTACGTCAAGCAATGGTGAAAGATCAGAAATCGAACATCGCAAGAGTCACTAGAAATTGCTGATCGTACCGAAGTTGGAGTTTTCACACACAAATTACTACCAGCAAAGACTCTTGTCGGTGAGGAGGCGGTTTTCGCAAAGCATCATAACTTGTAAATGATTTCGACTTGAGAACTTTTGCCTTATTTTCCAAATGTATGACGCAATTTTTAAGAGACGCAATTTCTCGATTGGCTTCGAGAGTCCAATAACCCATAGTATCTATGCCTAGCATAATCCTAGCCTCAAGTCTAGCCTCAGTAACGAATTCATCCACTTTGAAAACTATCGCCAACTAATTACAAATACTAACGCCTAGTGATAATTCTATTAATCTATCAAAAAATAAAACAATTAGCACGCTAAAATTCAAGAGAAAACGTAGCATAGTTTGTACATTTCTTCACTAAAATCTCTTGGCCTGAGATATCGATATACAGCATCATTTTTCATAGAAAGCGGAAAAAGATCGGACGATTACTAATTAACAATACAAACAACCTGAAATTTACAATTAATGACTGGTAACACTGTAGTGATAGAAATCATACAAATTTTCTATATGTTTCTATATACAATTTGTTGCATGATTATCTGCATATTTTTGTATAGAACTTTTACATAAGGGGTGGAAAACGTGAAGACCACGCTAATTCTAATGAGTATCGTGACGTTTAGGAAGCAAGAGTCGAATGCGTCGATTACTGAAAATCATCAATGCCTTCATCAAGTACTCCAGCTTTTATCTTTTCTAAAATTGCATTTACGAACTCCGTTGTATGGCAGCTATTTTCACTTCTACAGAAAGATAATTTATATTATAAAAACTGAGGTGATATTAAAAGATTTTTCAATTTTACAGAGCTACATAGAAAATATGGGACGAGTGATGAGCTGTAAAACCAAACACGTGATTGTATGTAACGGTCGCAGACTTGCACATGTGTCGAATAGATGTTGATACAGCTTGTAGCGTTGGTTATTTTGCTCGTCACTGTCGATATTCTCTTCAAACCCTTCTCCTCCGATGTTGCGTGCTAGATTCAGCAATTCTTGGATAACGTCGCGTTCTTCTTCAGCAGGTGTCTTTGCAACGATTTCAGGCCATATTTTTTTCCAGCTTTTATTTATTGTCGAACATGCAACTTCTGCCCACGATTCATGCACAGATCTGACGGAGTCGAGGATCGAAAATTTTTTCCAAAAACTTCGCACCGCTTCCTCGTTAGTTGTTGATTATTCGTCGATTTTCTTGAGAATTTGTCTTAAAACGCGTCTTAAATAATAAGATTTAAAGGTGGAAATTACTGTTTGGTCTAGAGGTTGTATCAGAGACATTGTATTCGGTGGAAATAAGCGAATTTCAACATTAGGGTGAGTAAGATTTGTTGGATGACTGGGAGCGTTGTCCATCAGAAGAAGGACCTTGAATGCTGAATTTTGTTTCTCTAAAAATTCTTTCACTTCCGGGATAAATGACTGCAGGAACCATTCTTCAAAGTTTTGTCTAGTCACCCATGCTTTTTTATTGGATTTCCAGAACAGTGGTAAATGCTCTTTTCTTTTTCCTTTCATAGCTCGAGGTGTCTCTGATTTGTAAATCAGCATCGGCTTACATTTGAATATTCCTGCAGCATTAGCACAAAATAATAGCGTGTAGCGGTCTTTGGCAACTTTGAATCCCGGTGTAACTTGTTCCGCTTTCGTAAGATACGTGCGATTTGGCATTTTCTTCCAAAAAAAATCGGTTTCGTCAAGATTAAAAACATGTGAAGCTGTATAACCTTTTGCTTCAATTATTTTTTTCAATTCCAATGGAAACTCAGATGCGGCTTTGTGATCGGCGGACGCACTCTCACCGACAAATTTGACATTATGCAGAGAAAATCTCACCTTGAAGCGAACAAATTTTGTAGATTTTGTTTATTAAAAATTATTGTATTAATTATTTTTATTAATGTACTTTGATACGCTCAAACCAGCCTTTACTTGCATTAAAGGTTTCAACAGAGGAACTTTCATATTGTTTGTTAACATACTCATAAAAATCCAAAGCTTTTTCTCTGATTGCAGTTGTACTGACTGGAAGATTTTTTTGAACTTTGTCCTCAATCCACACAATAAGTAACTCTTCCATTTTCTCTAAATTGCTTTTTCTGCTAGTGATTTTTCTCATTTTTGCTCCAAGTTGCTGAACGCTTTCTCTAATTTTTCCTTCATTGTTTTTTATAGTTCTGATTATAGACTCATTAACCTCAAATTTTTTAGCTACATCGATTATTTTTTCGCCATCCTTTAGTAAATCTAAAACGTTCACTTTTTGTTCGAGTGTCATTACTTTTCTTGCTCTTTTTGGCGTTTGAGTAGAATGTGGTGAAGGACACTTTCGTTTTTGTGACATACTTATACAATTTTTTAATTTAAAAACTTTGTAAACGAAGGAAAAAAGTTCTTAACATATAAGTAAACAAAAAAATTTGACGTGAATGCAGGCGTGGAACCGCGGGTAAGCGAGTCTGACTACCGCGTATACCGAGGGAGGTGGAAATAGCCGATCCGCGTTATAGCGAAACCGCGGATGTCGAGACTGCGGATACGGGGGGATGCTTGTATCATTCTTTAAGAAAACACTTTGCCAAAGAATGAGTCGATTGCGAACAACTAACTTATCAATCTAGCGAAGGCAAGGTTTTTCAGATGGAAGAAAAACATGCAAATATTGTTGCCAGTCACAAAATAATTTTGGAAAATTTGAATAGTAAATTGGAATTAATTTTAGTCCGCAGAGATCAGAATAAAATAATTTCAGTTGACGAGATAAAGTGGGTTAAAAATCTTACTAAAGTTCTTCAACAAGAGTAGTACAGGCTATGAGGATCCTGAGCCATTTACCATGCGGGCGATACTTCCTTCCGTCGGGAAGTGATTAAAAGCATGCCGACTTGTTACCGACATGGTGACCAGCAGTCGGTAGGCGCGGTGATGCCGACGGGTTTATCAATGTAGTGCATCGACGCCCCCGTGTACCGACGTTCCAGCTTCTTTATCGACGCCCCCAGCCCCATGCCCCCGTGTACTGAATTGATGTTGTACTGATGACTACTGTACGAATTATATGTTATCAATAGCAAATGAGGATTTAATTAAGTAGAGAAAGAACAACTTGATATTCATTAAAAAAATTTGTCTTTATTTATTCACATGATAAAAAAAATGTTGCATGTTATTTGTATTCTAAGTTTTTTATATACTTCCAACTTTGGTATGGATTTGATGTTTTTTTAATAATATAGTACATGATTCAGTATATGATTTCCACCGAAAAGATTTACTTCCTTTCTTATCATTTGAACTTTTATTATTGGAGCTTTCACTTGTCTCCGAGAGACGAGTGTACTGTACACTATTACTCTGCCCCACGCTGATGAAGAATGACTGTCAGCAGCTAAACGCGTCCCATATATAGTTTAAGGAAGTTTCAATGTCCAACTATTGATAATTTTTAACATACTTGTGACGTTAAATTACAGTAATAGAAAGTAGTTAATTCACAGTAAATTGTAGCAACACTATTTGTACGACTTGTTTTAATAGCGGAGCAAACTTTGTTCTTCATGGCATCACATTCTTTGCTGATAAACTTGTGAACTTCTGAAGTTTGAGTTCCGTATTCATCCTCCTGTTTAAAATTCTCACATACTTCTTGCACGAAATGATTGTTTATCGCTGAAATAGTAGGTAGAATTTTTTTGCACACACTCAAGTATTCATTAATACATGGTGCTAGACGATTGATAATTTCTTCGGATACATCTTTCGTCAAATGAATTATACCAAAAGTTTGCTTGGTTCTGAAGAAACGAGTGACTACATTATAGTTTTCATATTCTCCATAGCAAGGACGTGAACATCGTTCTCGGTTTAGACGAATGCTTCTAGAAAAGCTTCGATTTCGAGGATATCGCAATTTTATACGTCCTTCAAAAGAGACCGGAGGTTCATCCATAATTGAATCATAAAGATAGACTTTTTCTGTTTCACGCTAAAAAACCTTTTCATTTCATCAAAACAACTTTGAAAACTTTCCCATGCGTTATGAGGAAAAGTAATTTTTCGATTATCTTTTATAATGATGACAACTGGCATAAAAGTTCCATCTTCCATGCATCCGATTCCTGTTTCTCTCTACCCGAGAAACTTCTCTTTAAATCGTAAACTCGTAAACATAATAAATCAGTCACATCTTCATCTCGTAGTTTGTCAGATGTCATTTCGATATTTTTTTTAAGATGTTAGCTATCATAGTCGAATTATACAACTAAAGCGCACGCAAAGAATGAGATCTCTTATATTGAATAACCGATGAATTTAATAGCATAAAAAATCGATTTTTGGCTAGTTATTTCTATTCAACTTATCAATTTCAGAGTGAACTTCTATAAATTTCATATCAAGCTCCTCTCTATGAATATCTACTGTTAAATCCAAGTCAATGAAACTAGTTTGTAATTTTGATAGAGTATCATGTATTGTTTCAAGTTCTTTTGAAAGAATTTCACATACAGTTTTCAAGTTTACAGCGTCATCAGAATTTGTAGTAGTATGCACATTACAAAGCGGTTTATTTTCTAAGTCATATTGGTTCTTTTCTATAATTTTAAATCATATCCCAAGTGGACCACGATTAGCCTCAGCTTTCACCCAGTTTACGTCCGAACACATCAATGCTCATTGTTAAATAATGATTTTCATGGTGAAGAAAATACACAATATTTAGCTTATTTTGTGATTTATTTTTGATTAAAAAATTATTACATATTATATGAATGATTATGTCTATACAAGTTTTACAACGTTGCCACTAATAGGAAAGTACTTAATTATTTGATCATGCAAGATCATATAATATGCAGCTGTTCCCTGTAGTATATTTTCTTTTGTTTCAAACTCTAGATGTACATCAACAGCTGCTGGTTTCAATGCCTCGTTTGGTTTTGAACAGTATCATTATCAATGGTGCATGGGTTTTAAACTGCTTTCTATCCACAAGTGGATTTAACATACAATGTCTGTTGTAATAGACATGTTGAAATTCTGCATACATATAGTTCAACATAGAATATTGATTACAACAGTAATTACTAACTTAATTTCAGCTATTCCTTATATAGGAAATGTAATTGTAAATTGATTATGAGGAGGGTTTTCAGTAAATAATGCTACTTTAAATCGATTTTATTCTTTACATTTTATTTTACCTTTATTAATGATTATTATTGACATCAAGATTTTAATTGCCATATGGATATTGCTGAGAATTGAGAAAAAGTTTAAAATTCGTTAAATTACAATGATCAAAATTGCTAGGATTTTTTGTTTTGTCAGACTTGCGTTTGATCTGAAAACCTAATACAACCAATCTCAGTTTTTCTAATTGATTTGATGTTTTCACTGTCCAAATATGTTTAAATGTTTGAGGTAGTTCTAGGTACTCATCAAGGTCCCACGGTCGAAAACTCATGGAAATAGGCACGTCTTTTTGAATAAAATTGAATAACTGTATCTTACGTCTATCGGACATGATTACATAAGGCATGAACCACTCAATACGTATAAGTTCTATCTTGAGAGGCTCATACTTATCATTAGTGCCAATTTTGATCAGATTTTGTACAATTTCATTAAGATTATCTCTCGATCGTGTTAAAATAAGTTCATGTTTTACATTCACAAGAATTTTTTTATTATCTTCAGCAAAGCCTAAAATCATTGAGAGTGGTAATGATACATTAAAGTTGCTATTTTGATCATTTATATTTCGAGTTTCTTTAATATCAAACCATCCAGCATTTTCAAAAAATCTACTTTGATTCTGATTGAATGAAATCAAGCTTTTCATGGTACTCGTTAATCCAACATTTTTGCATCTATCTATCTCAATGGCATTAATTTCATAGCGAATATCCTCGAACAAATGACATATAGCATTATTTACAAACTTTGTACCAGTCACTGCAGAACCATCACTTCTTCGTAGTTTTCCAACAATGTGCAATGAACTTTTTGATGGCAACAGACATAAATCTTGATGTTGAATTGATATTCGGATTTCATCGCTGTTATCAAAGTTTTGTGAAGTATAAAGGTGATGTGCGTGAATTTCATAATGAGCAATAGACTAATCGAAGATAATCAGTGTTTGTACACTTAGTATTTCTTCCATATTTGAGATGACAGCAACAGACGAATATACACGTTAATTTTTTACGGTTTTGACGTTTTATCTTTTTCTTTGAGTGACGTTTGCGATCACGTTTAAGCCGAGACTCTTCAGGAACTGAATATTTCGACGTGTTAGTCTTTTGACTATCTGTCGACGACTGACTTTTTGTATAAATGATGGAGTACTTATATAGCCACTACCTATTTTAGGATTATAAACTATTCCCATTATGATACTCTTTTTATATGTAAATGAATCGTGATAACTTTATCTCGAATATTAATTAAGTCTCTATCTTGATCAACTAAACGTAACTTCAAATGATCAATAACTTTGACAGACAAAGGTAAGTATATAATCTGTTTGGAAATTTCATCGATTTTGTAGCCTGGTGGTACGGCGGGAAAAAACTCATGAATATTATGACCTTTATGTTGATTGATATAAGCTATCGATGTTATGTTACATTCGGCACGTAAGGAATTCACTTTGAGAATGGCTACATGCATGCCAGAGATATGGGTTTTATTGGCTTCTAACTCATGTCGAGTAAAACCTAATATACGTGTGATTGAGTGTGATGATTGAAAATCAATTGACTGTTTGCTTATTTGATTAAGTCTAAAGGTGGTTTTAAGTTGCCAAAGCTGTCAAAATACAAAACGTTTGCACCATTTTTTCGATATGCGACCCAATGCGTACCAAGTGCTGAACTACCATCAAGATTGAATACAGCATACTCTTTAACTAGTAGACCTTGTTTTGGTACAGAGTCTCTCATAAAAACTCCTCGAATATGTGGAATCTTTAGTTGGTGAGCATACTTTTTTATATCATAATCTGTTAAGGTAGCTTTCTAGTGAAATTCGACGGAAAAATCGATTTTTTTTAATTACAGAAATATATTCTTTATCTATTCTAGAATATAGAAAACCAAATGCAAATATGGGAAATAAATTTTTTCACGGCAAAATGATAAATAAACAAAAAATATTTTAATAAAAAAATCAATTTACTATCTTTTTGTTTTCAATTTATTATCTTGATATTCTATAAAAAGCATATAATGTGTTTTCTGTAACGTTATTGTCTAAACATTACCAAAAAATTATATAAACTGTTCGTAATAAACTATTCACATTACATGCATATCAATAAATTAAAATTTCTGTAATCTTGCATAAACGAAGCCCAAAACTTGCACATGCGCATAGCCCAGTGGCAGGTTAGTGACTGAACCTGGGTACTGCTGCAGTTCTAGATAAGTGACAGGATAAAAGAAAAGGCGCGAGCCAAGACAAATGATTTGTAGGAAAGAGACTTTATTCACTGCTCGTCGATTACGCCTGAACACTTCGAAGGCTCGGCTGAGAGTGGCGTCGCAGCGCCGCCGACTAGTGGTCGTTCGCGAGAGAGCGTTCAG
>JAWWMK010023328.1:0-16779 GCA_035047105.1 Galeopsomyia nigrocyanea | reverse complement strand
AACTGCCCCAGGAGCAGAACCAAACGGCCTTCCGATCAAGATTCTTCTTTCGTTCGCGGCAAGGATGCGCCTTTGAATAACATAGACAAGCGCTTCGTGGAAGGACGCGACCTTGTACGCGTTATGCGAGCTTAGTCATTATATCTTACGAGAGCGAGAGGAGAGAGAGAGAGAGAGAGAGAGAAAGTACCTTGTAAATGGATGCGTGTCCTATCCTTGGGGGAACCGCGGCAACGTATCTATACGTCGAGTAGTGTACGACGACAGTGAGCTGGGTTACTGCTTTACTGTTCGACACGACGATTTTTCTCTTCGGATAAGAAAAAAAATAAATGAAGATAAGGGGATGCAGCGAGTGCATGTCAATTATCTTGTCACTATCGTAAATTGCGACAGTGACGAGACAAAGCTGCAAAATATATATATATTTTTCCATTTTCATAAAAAAAAAAATAACTCGACGTCACTCCGATAATTACGATGATATCAGGTCGAGAGCGTATATACAAAATTGTAATGCTCGTTAAAATTAATGCGCGGCTTCTTTCTCTCTCGGCACCCGAGATTATTATTAAAACTCCAGACGCGGATAATTGTAACGCAATCTTCTCTCTCTCGCGGCGGTAATGAAGTCGGCACTGTTTCATATTTTTCCCGATACCGTGAGAGAGAGAGAGAGCAGCGACGAAGAAACAATGAAATATTCAACGGAGTGTAGGTGTCTCGTCCTTCTTTTCTTTTCATACCCCGAGGAAAATATATACGCTCGTAAGCTAAAGATAAAACAATAACGACGATGCTCGTTATTTGCCGCGTAGATTTAAAGAAAAAAAAAAAAAAAAAAAAAAAAAACAAGTGAAACTACTCAACGTACGATCGAACTCATAATACGCCAACACAATGTCCAAAGTGCATCGAGTAAATAACAAAACAAAAATACTTTTCTGTTGCAGCGCGAAGCTTTGGGATGAGGGTAGTAGGCGGTAAAGTTGGCAGCGACAACCGCTTCTACGCAGTGGTCGTGTGGACGGTGTCCGGTGGTCCAGCCGAGAAAGCTGGTCTGCAGAAGGGCGACAAGGTAAAGCTACTTCTCACTTTCATTCGCGCGCGAGCGAGCTTTGTGTGTTTGCTGTTCACCCTGTCTAATTGGAATACTTCCGGGGGAGTTTACTATTTGAAATTCCACGCTTTTTTCACTGTGGTTTCGTTTTTCTACAAATCTGTAATAAAAGAACAGCGTAATTTCGTTTTATAGTGCACCGAATATCTTTCTTCGTCGCCATTAGGCGAAAAAAAAAAAAAAAAAAAAAAAAAACAGATCATACCAAAATAGAAAGTTAATCGTTGTCGTGTATCGATGTATATACGACACAAAATCCCATAAAATTCAGCATGGCAAATAGCTCGTAAAGCTCCAGTCCACCCACCAACGTGCGCACTTGTCTATATATAATATAACGGGCCGAGTTTCGATCGGTTGTGCTATATGCGAAATGAAGATTGAGCGAGAGACGCGCGCGAAAGCATCGAAGCTTCATTGTAATTAATTACTTGGCGAGTGAGTCTGTATATACATATATATGTACACGTATATATATATACAGCCGAACGATCGTCTATCCACTAAAACAGCATGTTGCGGTAATTTGGTGGCAGCAGCAGCAGCAGCAGCTGCTGCTGCAAGCACAAAATCCCGATCAATACGAATTACGACTGCCTTGATGAAGATTGATTCTTCTCTCCTTTTTTTAATTCTTGTTTGTTTGCTTTTTAAAGCCAATGAGCTTCATTTGTTCGTTACGCGCAAATTGTTTTTTATTGTTATTAGAATGAAAAATGCGTTAGTGGACAATGAAAAAAACTACAACACCCACGCGCGACGTTGTAACATACAGAAAACTACGCATGCAAAGCTCATCTGTCTCAGCTATTTTTAACTAACAATGACCTGTGTGTGGCGAAGCAAAACAAAAGCTCGCTAACAGTAGAAACGCGAGACTAAAAGAGACAGAATACACACACGTATACTATACATAGAGATCAGTCTCATTTGTTCGTGGACGTGTAATCAGTGTCGACGAGAGAATCATCGTCGCGCGAACGACGTAAATGGAACGCTGGCCGTGCCTTACATATTTCAATCCTACCCCTCCACATACATATAGAGACGACGGCGTTTTAGATGCGAACAAACGGCCCGAAGCTCTTTCCTAATCCTGAGAGATGATTCCGTCGTTTGGACCCCGGCTATTTGTAAAGATTTTCACACACCCACACACACACGCGTTCGCCTATTCGTTTATCTGCTACTGTGCTACACTCTTACTTGCTACTTCTAGGATTTTACGTGATTTTTTTTCTTTCGATTTTTGCTATTGATTTTTCGAAGCGAGTACTCTGTATGTGTCGACGAGCTTCTTTTCATCGAAGATATTACGTTTCGAAGTTGAAGATGACGAAACGGTAGTCTATGTATGGACTTTTATTTTACGTTGGAAAAGTAATGTTTAGAATGATTTTGAAAAAAAGTATTCGGTGACTGAATAAGAATGTCTAGCAAATGTATTTTGAGGTTTTTTTTAATGTCGTTATTAGATTTAATATACCGTGCACCATTTCATGTACATATACTACTGGATATTGATCAATACTACCGAGCAAATAGAAAACAATCAATAAGCGTAACGTGAAGCACGAATAAATCTCTTCTTCAGCGAAAGCACGAATAACAAACCGGTTTACCTTTTTGTTTCTTTTGGGCGTTGCACGTCGTGAATTTTTTCACACTCTCACGGGCGAAAGACTTATCACTCGGAACTTTTTCTTGTCAGTTTTTTTTTCAATTTGAGCATTGTTATTTGAAAAGTAATTAATCCTAGTTCCATTTGTTTGTGTGTCTGGGCAGGTATTGGAGTGGGGTGGTGTCTCGCTGATTGACCGTAACTTTGAGGAGGTCGCCCACATTATCGACCGCAGCGGCGACGTTGCCGAGCTCGTTGTCGAGCACGCGAACGACATGTAAGTATTTTCTCTCTCTCTCTCTCTTGTTTACTTTGTAAGACAGCTCTACGTTATGGCTACGCATTTATATGTCCGAAGTAATTGATGTTGTTTTGAGTAATTTACAATAAATAGTTTTTTTCATTATTGTAATCAAAATTCACGATCAATTGCATAACATTTAAAAAAATTAAAATTAATGATTGAATTAGAAAAACAAAATTTTTTTTCATTTGAATAAATAATAAAACTAAATCAGCATTTCGTTATTTTATCGATTATTTGAAAGAGATTAGGATCGATTTCATCTTCCGGTTTCTGTGCTACATAAAATCCAATCTTCTCAAATGTGCTATTTGAAGAAATAAGTGGATGGCTATATCTCGGTCTCCATTCTCCACGAATTCAAGTTCATTATTTACGATTATGACTTTCGAAACCGTCCAATACGTAGCGATCGAAATATTATAGTAAAAATTGTCAACTGTTTCTCGAATATGCCATTTTGATATATTTTTTCAAACAAACATATAAAAATGAATTACTGTCAGAAAAACTCACACTAAAGTTTTTTATACAAAAAAAAAATAAATAGAAAAACAAAAAGTTAAAGGAATAAAAAAATCTTGCTAGAAATTAACCAACAACTTTTTTTCCAAAATTCAATTAGGAGCGGGGACTCGATGGACGAGCCGGTTGGCATGACGCCAGCCGAACGCGAGAAGACACCTAGCAATCTGGGACTCGGACAGCTCGGTAAGTCTCCCTCTCTTTCATTGTTTTTCGTGCTATTTCCAGGTGGACAGTAGGCGAAGAGGGGGGGGGGGGGGAGGCTTAAATACAATTTGCGAGCCAGACGCACGGATTAGTGGAAAGCTTAGCCAAAACGTTAATTGCCCGGTCAAATTTGGTTTGGGCTTTTTCCTTAGTTTTATTGCCGAGTATTATAGCTATAAATATAACCGCATTTTTCACGGGATTTATTTTATCGCGTTAAATTTAATTTGCGTTTTATAAATTATTTGATCTGAAATATTTCTGGTTTTTCGCATTATCTTTTATATTCTTGGAGAAAAAAAAACAAAGCATGACCCTTATTAGCATTGTCTATTGACCATTGAAAGCTGAAAAGCAAAACAATGAAAGCCATGACTTAAAGGAGATGCTCCAATTATTTCTTATTTTTGCAGAATCGGAATCGAACAAAGCGCCATCGTCGCCGACGCGCAGGAAACTGCCAAAGACGCCGGTATAACGAGTTGATAAAATTGAGCCTACACGTGACCTATTCTACTCTCTCTCTATCTCTCTATCTATCTATCTTTCTTTCTTTCACTTTCCTTTTTGTTTTAATTTCGCCTTGAAGCGACAACTTTATTCTCGTTCTATTGCTTCTTCTATTTTTTCTCTTTTTCTTTATTTTTTTTATTCTCTTCCTTGAAACGCTCCTCTGTCAAAATCACACGAGATAAATCAGCAGACTTATTTAAAATTAAAAAAAAAATCATACACAAAAAAAAGTTATTAAACACGTATCGATAATTGTGAGAAAGAGTGTTAACGAATTAGTACGCGAACAATCATAAAAAAAAACTTTTCTAAATGTCGGGCATTTACATGTACTTCGTCTGTGAATGTGTAGTGTCGACTTGTATGAATTAAAGAGAGAAAAAATCCTATACTATTCAACATCACCTATACCAGCTAATGGCATGATTTTTTCGTGGATTTTATCTCTCGTCTCTCTAATTTCATGAATCCATGTCATGACTATTAAGAAGCGAGCCAAAAAAAAACAACTAAAAGTATCTCCCCTCATTGCGATGTTCGCGATGAAGCTTGATCGTAATAAACACGACAGAGTCTTAATAAATTGTTATCGATCATCGCCATAAAAGCCAGCGTCACGTGTACACGTGAGTTTTTACGACGAGGGTGAAGGTAGCCTTTCATTTTTCTTCGTTTTCACATTTTTCTTGATACTAAAAATACAGCTGCGGTCAGCGCTATTTCAAGTTTTCTTTTTTTTTTAACGACTTCCGATAAAGTCGAGATTAAAATAATACTCGTGAAAGCTTCGTTCAAACTCGCATTTAAGTGATAAATAAACGTCTTATCTAGATACAATGAAAAATGAGAAACAGTTAATGATGAGATATAATGGGCTTTAAAATGATCAAGTAATTTGGTGGACTGATATGTCTTTTATTGTAAATACGAGATCTAACCTGTGCAAACGTATCTTTTCTCAAAATTGATATTTCTAAACGGATGCATATCTTCCTTTCCTTAAAGACTTAATACAAAGAGTGCGATTCTAAATATAAATATATATCCTTAACTATAAAAAGTAAAATATATATATAGAGCTTCTATTATCCGTTGGTCGTGTGTGTGTGAATAAAAAATACTTGCCGCGTATTTCCAACCGTCATTTACGAAACAAAAGAAAGATTTTCATAAATTGATATGTATTTTTAAATAGGTACAATATTATTACGCGTTACAATACTTTCGATCGATGCTTACAACCGGTACAAGTGTTCTGTTAAGCAAACATGAATTCCTTCAAAACCTTCGATCTGTTTTTATACATATCTATATTACGAGCTTGATTATATAAGTAGCCATGCTTTTTATCACATTTTTTTAAATATTTAACGCACTTATTCAATCACGCACATTTCTCTTGCCACATTTTTTGAAAAATTGATATATAATATTTTTTGGCGCCATATAGCTTGTAGTTATAGTACATAGTTTTTTCGGCATTTTTTGAATTTTGTTTCCCAAGATAAATTAATCAGAACAAATCTTTGTCCAACCTGCAAATTTTTTCTGTGGTCGATAAAACGTAACTGTCGGTAAAGTAGATCAATATTTCAAATATAGATTTTGAAATTAAATTTCATTGATATTTTTGACTGCCTAAAAATGTTTTTTTTACCATGGTCATAACAAATTTGCATTAATCTGTTTATTCAAAGACCATAATTGGCTATCGAAAACGTTGAAATTGCTCTGACGTACGTTTCATTCTTGATATAAAAGAAATTGAGTGGGATCATAATCATTATGCATATTAAAGTCGGATGGATAAATCGTTATAAATGCGTCGCTTCGAGAGCGGAAACAAAACTTGAAAAAATAAAGAGCTTTCGTACAATCAATTTTGTAGTGAGCAGCCGCGCGTGAAAGGAGTTTTCTTCTCCGCTGGCGTTAGAGTTAATTATTATCGACGAGCTTTAAGCGGATAATCTCTTTGCTGAAATACATTAGAACTAAAAAAAAAGATATAACAAAGTGAACTCTTTAAAGGTGTACATTTTTTGCAATTACAACATAATCGATCAAGTAAAATACAAAGGGCTTCACCCAGTTTAAATCTATATGAAAAAAAATGTTCATCGATATAATAATTTATCGTTGACTGATCTTTTTACTTTGAACTACATTTAACTCTTATGCACACAGAATGGACATTGAAGAGCTTATAATAGACTTATAATTTGCCAAAGAGATATTCACAAACAACGAAATTACTCAAACTATAATATGTAAAAAAATTGTAAACATGAAAAATGATCTTTTTATTCAGTATATCTATAAAGTAAATTTTATTATTATTGATTGAAATGCACATAATCGTATATAAAAAAATACGTTTGATACGTATGTTTTCCACATTTCTGTCTACGTAATAGAACTTTGATAATCTTATATGCTATATCACATATCTATTTGATACTTAACGATCTTTATAATATGAAATGTACATCTTTCCTAATCTTGAAAAAAAAAACAACTATCGCTGTAAACATGTAATACATATAATTAAAATACTACTTGCAGTCGGTAATGAGAATCCAAACCTCTCTTCCGTGATGTATGGCTTAGAATTGAAACGGTAAAATATTAACAATTTTTAGAGATATAGTATTTAGGGTAAAAAATGAATTATTTGTTAGAATGAGCTACTACATTGAAAAAAAAGTCATAATTGCGTTCGATTAATTAACTAAAACAATTTACTTTTAAACATGAAAAATTTCAAGTACAACATAGTAGTGTCAGTTGGGAGCGAGCTGATAGCGAAATTTATTTAGAATTTGATGAAATCGATGAAAAAAATACCTTCATAATGAAATATGTACATAAAAGGATGATTATATTTTAGATTTTAGTTGAAACGCTTATATTTTTGAAATAAATTATACAATTAGCGCTAAATCTCGGAAGAATGAATGACAATACAATAATTTAACGAGAA
This sequence comes from Galeopsomyia nigrocyanea, assembly GCA_035047105.1. Taxonomy (NCBI): domain Eukaryota; kingdom Metazoa; phylum Arthropoda; class Insecta; order Hymenoptera; family Eulophidae; genus Galeopsomyia; species Galeopsomyia nigrocyanea. The sequence continues at coordinate 9,509 of JAWWMK010023328.1, read as the reverse complement.
AGAAAAATATGATTGAAAAATTAGTGAAAATAATAGAAATCAAATTCTTTCATCGAGTTTATCAAGAATTTGAAAAGATTCGAATTTATCGTATAAGAAATTTATTTTTCAAATAATATTCTCCTCCAGTAGATAGAATTGAAAATGATAGTACACCGTATACTTATTAGATTATTAAGATATATAGTAACTGTTGAATTGATATTAGAGTTTATATAAAAAAATAACTGGATGATAGATCTTCTGAGAATTGATTTCTATTTATTTTTTTAATACATAATGAAAGACAGTCGTTCGTCAAGCTGAAGCGATGGTGATCACATAAGAGTGAGCGTTTAGTATTGTAAAAGTAAAATAATGAATAAGCGTGAAACTGAATATCTAAACATTTTCTCGTAACGCCAACTATGTTATGAATATTGAACGTATCTAGAAAAATGTGAACACATACACTTACTATTACACCAAAAAAAAAAAGAATAAATAAATGAGAAAAAGTATGAGTATCAAGTGTTATATTAAGAACAACTAAAAGAGATCTAACTGATAATTGTAAAATGAGAATAAATGGAAGAGAACAGTAAAATGTTGCTTTTTCAGTATATATTTCTGAAAAAAAGAAAGAGAAAAAAACTCACCTGTCTGCTTCAGATATTACATTAAATATTTACTCTGCATTTATATAATATTTTTTCACCAGCACATATACATATATTTTTTTAACCTTTATTATAATAAGCAAATGAATACCAAAAAATTTCGCACAAAAATTTAAAAGCAGCACGTGATTAATTTTTCTCTCTTTTCTTTTTGCAAACATTTCTTTTTCCTTCCTCTTCTGTCGCTCTTCTTGCATTTTCAAATAAAAATTCATTGTCCCAAGCCCCTCTACCTCTTGTCTATTTCTTTTGATTGTTTGTGATAAAGCAAAGAACAAAAAAAAATATAATACAATTCTTCTCTGACAATTGATTGTTTAGTTATTTTTGTCGTTCTGTTCTTCTTATTCATGCTAATTGGTATAACTATAGTGTTGACATATGTCAGTGTCTTGGATTGACTTTACCATATTTGTTTAGTCGACTATATATTCATCGTGTTCCTCACATTGTACGTCGGATAAAAAAAAACATAATAATAATGTCTGATCATTATTTCAATGTTATTATTTGGCAATAATTGAACGCGCGTGGACGCGGCAGCTTTTCTTTCGTCCTGTTATTATTTTTTTTGTTCTGTTATTTCGTACATATACGTCTTGTTTCTGTTGGCGTATCTCTGCAAAAAAAGTGTATCTCTGTGTGTGCCCTGAATAGACAAATACGAGTAAGCCCCGTAATGCTCCGACGATTGACCAAAGAGAGAAAGCAAATGTAAGTTGTCATGTGGAACAAAAATTCATTTCTAGCCTTTGACCCTCACGCTATAATAACTCACTTCCCAACTGGCACGATTATACTTTTTTAGTCCATATATTATAATGTCTATGCATATTACAACTCCTTCTATCTAAAAATCTATACTTTATCTTTCCTTTTAGACACCTTTGACGACTATTAGCCATTTGTTTACAGTCAAAGCACGATAGACAGCTTAGATGATTAGTACTCTTTATAGTCATCATACCCATACTTCGCAAAACAAAGAGACAATTAATAAAACGCTGAATAGAAATAGACCAAAAGAAAAAAGAGAATCTAATTTTCTCCGAGTAAATCGTACACAAATGTGTCATTAGTGAAAATTAATACACGAATGTCGTGCATTAACTGTAGACCTATACAGAATACGAGGCTTTTTGGCTTTGCGTTAATCACACGCGCCTAGATAGCATCAAGCTCGAATGAAAGGTAATTGTATCTGTGACTGACAGATGGAAATTCAATAACTTGATGATCAACCATCGCCATTCGATACAATTGTACAATAGCGCCACTAATATTTTGCATATGAATTATACGCTAACGCGAATGGAAAACAAAGCAAACTATGTGACATTTGAAATTCAAAGATATATAGTCTTGTCAGTAACGGATACATTACAAGCAAGTGATCCTATTTAGTTGAAAGTTTTGAATTTTCTTTGCGCATAATCAGCAACTGATGCGACGCCTTATTTTCTATATATAATATACTTACTCACTTGATTTTTTTTTCCTTCTTTTCTCCCTTGCTTATCGCGAGCATGTTGCTTGTATGGATAAAAATAGTAAATTCGTAGGAGATAGAGGGAAAGGAGAAGAAGAAGAAGATTGACCATCTATCTGTGTTGCTTTTTTTTGTTTTCATTGCTTTTATTTTCGTTGCTTGCCGCGTTTGCATCGAGAGAAAAAGCAAGAGTTTTTGTTTACAACGCCACTAAATTCTCATTGACCGAATTATACCAACGGCTAACAATTTTCATACTGTCCCGCACTGCACTGCGCACATACTTTCTTCTTTTTTTTTAATATGAAAATTATATTATGCAGCGTGAGTTGTTAAAATTTTCACGGTTTTTTTTTCTAATTGTTGGCAACTTTGCGTGGATGAAAATTAGCTACTTCAACGAAAAAAAAGGAAAACTTGTAATTTTTCTATCTACATTGTGGATGTTTGTAATAATTGCTCAAGAGATAAATTAAATGCGAGTGAAAATTACGCTGCACATTTGGATGTGATAACAGTTAGGAAAGGACAATGAATAGAGGAAAACAAACGACAACTACCCGTGTTCGCGAACGAAACACAGCGTGATTTTGCATCTCAAATTTCCACGACGACGACGACGACGACGACGACGAATTAACATTGTAGGTAGGACGAATGCAAAACTTTTGTACTTCCTTGTCGGAGCGGAGATATTAGAAGGGAAACAATGCAAACTAAAGGAGGATAGTGGGGGAGAATGGCGAGGAGAAATGAAAAGAGACTAGTCGTGTTGACAGATAGTGGAAGCAAGCGAAATGAAAGGCTTTTTTTTTGTTGAAAAAAAAAACACATTTTTGGATAAAGGCGTATTATTTGCACTTCAGTGAATATTTCGAACTCTCTAACCAGAAAATTTTTTTCTCTCTCTCTCTCTCTCTCTCTCTTCATCTGTGCGAACGAGGGAGAAAACATTTTCGATGATTAAAACTTATGAAAAATGTAGACTCAGCTCGCAAAAGCCGTTCAAGAGCAGCGAGTAAAACTTTAAGCAACAAGAACAAGAGAAGTTCATATATATATATAACGTAATACGAAAGGAGCCTCAACTTTTCCAGTTTGCCATCATCTTGAAGGGAGGAAGAGAAGTAAACTGCGCCACTCGAAAACGCTTAGCGTCGCTCTTAACAAGGATCAAGCGTTATTCGTAGTAAAAGCACCGCAATTCGAAGAAAGTAAATTCCGCGCATAAAAGCTCGCTTTTAACGTACAAAATTGTGTATCGTGGTACGTCTCTCGCGTATATTTGATTATTCAAATTCGACAACGCAAGGGCAGAAAAAGTTTTTTTTTATTCCGAGAAAACGCAGCAACCATGATGAAAGTTCTCCTACGAAGGACGACTTTTTCAATGTTGACCCTGACCTGCTGCTGCTGCTGCTACTGCTAGACGTCCACTTTTGATCGAAGCGGATATTAAAGTTCGACATTGGAAAATGGAACAGAGATTTATGCAGTTTATTCTGATGTGCCACCTTTGATCGCTGCTAATTTATTCGCAACCGCTGGAGAACTTGATTAGCGTATCAAACGTATCTTTTTTCCTCCCATTTTGCAGAATATGCATGTTACGTTTGCGCGGAGGGAAAAGTCAAAGTCACTCGTATTTTCATGAATTTATGTGCTCTAATTTTGTAAAATATCACCGGAATTAAAACTGGAAGGAAAGAGAAAAAAATTTTAGAAGAGAAAATTTTTCACACACGAAAAAAGAAAAAAAAAATTATAGTGTACACCCACAGTACTCATGGTAATTAAAAGTAGCAAATTGAAAAAGCAACGCGCCACAGGGGCAAAGCGAGAGAGAGAGAGAGAGAGAGAGAAAGAAGAAAAATACAAAACGCTTTTCTGATTTTCTGATACATTGACTTGTTAAAGAGTTCGACTCGGCGCCGCGATCCATCAAAAAACTTTAACCGCCTACGCCTTCAGAGGCTAATTACGCTTTTTTTCCTTGACGAGGGTGAACTTTCATAAAGAGCAGCTTTTTTGCGCTCGGCCAAGCGTGCAAGGAAATTTACTTTTTTTTTCTTCTTCTTGCTTCTTCTTCTTTTTCTTCCTGCGCTAGTCTTGGCTTGCACTTTTCACGCCTGGGTGTCGCTCGCGCAAAGAGCTTCTGTATTTAGCTGGACTTTGATCGAGCTTGTATTTCTTTTTTTTTTCTTCATCGCGCGCGGTTCTCCTCTCTATAATTATGATCAAAACTTCACTCTGCAAATTACTTTGTGACTTTGTACGTTTATTTAACGATTATGTCGAGAATAACTTGAGAACGGTGAGAATTTTTCAATTTTAAGAAACTTTCGCACTAGTGATCGAACTCAATCTTTAGTCAGACGGAAATTTTTATTATCGAACCTTTACGTTAAAAAAATAATTAAGCTCATCAAAATTTTCGTTTGTACCATCAAAGAGTCAATTAAAAAGAAAAAGCAATAACCACTTTAAAAATAATAACAAACCATTCTCATTTAATTAGAGTACCCGCGAGGCAAATAAAATGCACGAGAACGCCGCAAACGCGCATTCAATTTCAAGCCTTCGCGTGTATAGAAGGTAAAAAAAAGAAGAATCACGAGTAAAATTGAGATGGTTCAATTTAATTTGAAAAAGGAAGAGGCATTCGCTGCGGATAAAAAGCACTCGTGCGCTTCGCGGAAAGCAAGATCAAGAGCCGCCGGCATAGTGTATTTTTTTGTCCCTTTTCCACGAACGAGTTTTGTTTGCGAAATTCATTGATTAGAAAACCAGTGATATGCAGTGTGCATTTTTTTTTTCGTGGAAGCGAGTTCAAGGTAGCATTCTTTTTTGTTGTAAAGCTAGAGATGTTAGTGTAATTTAGGTAATCACGTGAGTAACGAGATTAATTGCGAGGGATGAGGTTTTGTGGTGTTTCGTACGAAGAATATGCTTACGAAGAGCGGAAACGAGTTTGGATAAAAATTTTCTGCTGCTTTTTTTTCAGATTTCTAGATATGGAATTATTTAGTAACTTTACAGTCGGCATAGAATAAATCATTCTTTAATTATTTTAATATTATCTCTCCATGTACTTATATTTCGAAAATGCAAAAGTACATTTTTTTCATAATATTAAATTAAAAATTATATTACAACTAATCTACTGAATAAAAATTGCGAATGATACAAATAAAATAGCCAAATAAATGAAAAATAAAATATTTCGGTGTATAAAGTCAATGATATTTCACTCAAGGCTCTCTTGCCAAACTCAGATCGATATGTAAACCACATAATAAAAAAACGAAGACTAAAACTTATTCACATAGAAAATTCATCCGTTATACATACGCCACGCAACATTGGAAAACGAGATCATTATACGGTGAACAGTGTCAGTGGGCGAGATTCAGCCATAGAAAAATCGTTCAACACACAATACGTCAGCAGTGAGAGAGAAAGAGCTGAATATGTACAAAGAGAGAGCTATTCAGTCATTCTTTTCCTGTTTGCGGGTAATTGGATCCTCGAGGCGATACAATGGACGTTGAGGAGATACAACGACAACAACAAGAAGCGAGCATCCACGCGTATACAGAGTCGCGAAGAATTTATGTGGGAGAAAAGGGTGAGAGAGGGGGGGGATGTGAAATTGCGTGCGATCGGCAAACACTGTGATTCTCGATCTCACTACTACTTTTTTTTTCTCACTATCTGTCTTTTGCTCCTTTCTTTCTATCTTTCACTCTGTCTTCTTCTTCTTTTTCTTCTTCTATGCTTCTCTGTCTTCTTCTTCTGATATTTCATCGTGGTTATAATAGAAAGTAGCTGTCCAAAATGTAATTCAACAATTTAATTTAATTTTAGAAAGTACTTTTTGACAGCTATTTTGTGAAATTACCGAGGCGCTTGTGCTTTGACGCATACTTTGCTGATTTGCATGCTGAGTATAGATTTGCCTTTCACTACGTTCTGTCTTTTTTTTTATTGAGCTTTGAATTCTGGATGCCTCGACGAAGAGAACGAACGATACAAGCTTGCAATAATCTTTCGGAAAATCTTTCCTTTGAATTAACTCTTCAATGAAAAATCTCATCGATACTCTCGAACGACTGAGTGAATATTTGCATGAAGACTGAAAATACAACAATCTAGTGCATGAAAAATAAAAAAAAAACAAGTATAACAAAGTTCGTTCTTGCAACTCGACATCCTACTGCAATAAACATACAGCAACAAAAAATAAGTAAAATATGTTATAACAAGATTGAACTAATATTCGTATATTTTTCACGCGTTCGACAACCAAAAAAACAACAACAACACGCAAACGCGACATTTTCAGGAGCAATTAGCGAAAGAGCGTCAAGTGACGGGCAGAGTGCAGATACAAGTGTGGTACGAGGCAGATCGAAAGGAACTGGTGGTGTCGGTTCTCGCGGCCGACGATCTGTGCTCGCGAGAGGACACCGGTTATGGAAGTCAGCCCGAGGCCTTCGCCAAACTCGACCTCATCTCGCCAAGGCAAGTGTTTACCCTTTAGCTATGTATATTCTCTGCAGAGTGGTAATTCCCATGTTTACTGCAGGGATTATGCATGTTGCTTTTGCAGACGTTTCAAATTTCCTACTGTTAATTGCCTGAGTTTCGACGCTCAGCTAATATCCAAGGTTATTCAAATTTTCAACAATTTACCGTCGAGCATAGATCATTACGCTGTTCCTAGCGCAAATCTTGCAAGATATTGTTTTGGAAAGTTTACTCGGAAGTTTTCGTGTTATCTAACAAACGTTACTTCATCGCATCGACGATCGATCAAGTAGCAAACAAATGACTGTTATTTCACGTAGAACGATGATACAGTAAAAATACATTTGCGTCGTGTCGATCCAATCAACATCGAAACGATTGAGGAAACGGTAAACTTCGCCCCGTGAATTCCAAATGAGAACGAAATTTCCGGAAGACATTTATAAGCTGAAAAAAAATAAAATCAAAAATTCTCCGTAGAGGTCATACGTGTTATTCATTTTGTTTCTCATTTTGCAAAAAAAAAAAAAAAACCACAGTGGCGACGTGACCTCGCTGAAGACGGACGTGGCCGAGCCAACGCACAATCCCATCTGGAACGCCACGCTCAACTTCACCAATGTCGCGGGTGAGCAGTTGATCGACCGGCTGATCGAAGTGACGCTTTGGGACTACTGCCCGGATCGCGATAGTATTTTTTTGGGTGGTTGTTCCATCGAGATGGCCAGTGCTTTCGAGGCCGATCGAGCTGTCTGGTAAGTCCATTGAAAAATTATGTCACGCTCGTAAACGTACACACACATGTGTATTTTCCATTTTCCATTGGGAATAGTTTTTTTTCTTTTCTTTTGTAAACTGATCGGAATAGACACATCAACTCGATAAGAGTTTTTTTTTGGGGGTATGGTTGTGAAAAATTGTTGTTCTGTTTCGACTTAAATCACAATCACACGAACGATAAAAATTTTTGAAGAATGGCCGTAGAGACTAAAAAAAAAGAAGAAAGAAAAATGTGGGGCTCCTATCAAGATATACCACAAATAGCTTCGTTCTCCTTTCCGCTCATATTCAAAGATAACCATATTTTTTCGTTTTTATCGCACGGCTATACGTACGTGCGCGAGTATCGCGTTCGCGTTCCATATACCGTATATATAGCTTGCCCACATGAGAATATGAGAGTGCTGAAATATTTTTCAAAATCGTTATTTTCTATTTTCACCTGGGAGGGTTGAAACGATATTTGTACATTTATAGCACATTTTTCAAACAAAAAGTAACATAGCATTTACAAATGAATAATCGTCCAACATTAAAAATTCAACGCAGGTATCGTCTGGAAGATCCACGTGGTTTACGTTCAGGTCGCTCGCCACACTGTTCGCCTCGTGGTTCGTTGTCGATCGAATTGGCTCAGCGTCTATTACGTCGGGCTGACATTCGTGAGCGTAGCTACAGCGAGGATACTCAAAGCGACAGTGGTAGTCCGGAACCGTATTTCTTGCATCCAGACGCTGCATATCTGTCTGGCTCGAGACGCGGATCCAGTCAGTCCGAGCAGCTCGAGATCGAACCTTACGAACTTAGCAAGGATTACAGCAGATCGCTACCTGGCAGCAGGAGGAGTAGCTTCCAAAGTCAGGCTGGAGCTACTGATAGTAAACGTGAGTTTTTGCTATTGAGAATGTTGTTTTGTTTGAATTATGACTTAAAAAAAAGAATTCGCAAAAGCAAAACGTTTTACTTTCTGCATGGAGCCACCGTTTGGGCGTATAGAACTTATATTCTAAGTCTATGAAAAAGATTTTGTTCGGCTTATACATTTTTTTATGAAAAATCTCTACTGCTTACACATTTTTTTATATAAAAAATGTAGAAGCAGTCAGACGTCGGCTCAAAAAGTAAAATACAGAAACTTGAAAGTATTTTTTAAATAATTAAATGATTTTTTCTCAAAATTAAAAAAGTTTTTTCTTATTTTAAGAAATTTACTAAAATTTAATAAAGTTGTTACGAATTTCAAGGAACATCTCACTCGAAATAAAAAAAATTTCGGATCGCGTTGGTTTACACGATTAAAAATCAAGAAATATTTTTATTTCGAGCGAACAGCAGCGATAAGATTGTTCGACGAACGGTTGACGTTCGCGAAATCTGCTGATACACAAATGTACAATGTGATTTACGAACGCCTCCTCTCTAGATCGAATTGAATAAAAAAATCCGCGAGATCTAGAAAGCGACTTAGCTCGCAACCCGCTGCGGCGGCAGTTATACGAATGAGGGTGAATTCACTTTGATGCATCAGTCGAGCGTTTTTACTGTCGCGAGAATCGTTCTTGCGTTCGACGTGTCGCATCAAATGCAATCTGCTCTCGGTTATCGCGCATGAATTCTCGTGCGAGTACTTTGAATCGACAAAGCCATTTTTTTCACAAAGAAAAAAAAAGAATCAGATTGTAGCAATACCGAGAAACTCATGACATTTGCAGGTGGTAGTATGGGCGAAGCGGACGTGTCGATGGTACAGTACAATCGCGAGAGGCGACGCAGCTCGTTCGCACGTCCAAAGCGCGATCAAGAGGAGATATTGGAGACTTTGCGAAGCTTAAAGGCCCAGCACGGCAAAGGAGAACTATCGCGGACGATGAGTCTGTCGGGCGAGAAGAGACGACCAAATCGTGAGTATCGTCGTCGGCACGCTTTTGATGTATATGCGGCTGAATGAATTAACGATCGATATCCTATATGAGGAATTCCACAAAAAAACTGCCATAATTCGGCACCGTTTGTCCGAATTTTCATATTAGAGGCACGCACTAACGGAAGCC
>JAWWMK010023327.1:0-61738 GCA_035047105.1 Galeopsomyia nigrocyanea | reverse complement strand
TATATATTTATTTTATTAACCAATACAAAAATGATATGCCAATAGCATGCAATGTTCATGTAGGATCCAGTACCGAAAAAGGCATGGGCAGGAGTATTAGATTGTAAGGAATACGCTCCAATATTTCTTCAATTTGATATTTTTCGAAATATTTCAAGCACCAATGAGGACGGCCTCTATTTAAATGTCTTCACTCGTACGATCAATGAATCAAACGCAAACAAGCCTGTAATGGTGATTATCCATGGAGGGGCTTTCATTTGCTTCTCCAGTAATGATATTTATGTTGGCCATGAATATTTGATCAGGAAAGACCTTGTCATTGTGACCTTAAATTACAGACTCGGGATTTTAGGTAATATTATCGGCTGGTTGACAATTCTATTGCAAGCTTGTATTCTACTCTGATTTTATTTGACCGCAGGATCTTTAAATGTTGAGGATGACATTGCTTCGGGAAATCAAGGTTTGAAAGATCAAGTAATGGCTTTACGCTGGATTCAGGACAATATTAAAATGTTTGGTGGTGATCCCAATAATGTAACGGTTTATGGCCCAGGCTCGGCAGGATGTTATGCTCACTGCTTAGCAATGTCACCGCTAACAAAGGGTAAAATAATAATAGAAAAAAGCCGATATTACGTTTTCTGACACTTACTTATTTATTTAGGTCTCATTCACAAAGTCATATCTCAAAGTTCCACCGCGTTTAATCATTGGACAATAGTGAATAATCCAAAATTCTGCGCAATAAAGTTGTGCTCGTTGTTAGGAAAAGAATTGACGGATTCGAAAGAAATCGTGGAATTTTTACAAACAGTCGATTGTGAAAGATTAGTAGAAGCCCAGGAAAAACTGAGGACTTCTTTAGTAAGTGTTACAATTTAACCCTTTGAGAGGCACATTTTTCTGTAGCGTCAAATGTGAAGATGACTATAATGGTTTTTGGGATCGCTGATTACGAATCTGATATCAGATTTTCAAAATTCCAAATGGCGGATCCGCTATGGCGGACCAATTTTTTTAAAAATTTGCATAGGTCTGAAAAATTATGTACATAGGGGTTTTTGGAGTCGCTGATTACTTATGTGATATCAGATTTTCAAAATTCAAAATGGTGGATCCAATATGGCGGGTCACTCAAACGTGATCTCTAATACGGTCAAATTTTATGGGAGGAGGGGTGGGGTTAAAAGATTGGTTTTACGCTCATCAACGAATATTATCGATAAGAATTCATCACAGGATGTAATTCCATTCGGGCCAAGCGCAGACAGTCAATCAGCCAATCCTTTTTTTCCTGTTCACCCATTCACAATGGCAAACGAAGGTGTTCATCTTCCTTATCTTGTGGGTCACACTGCTCGAGAGGGCCTTTTATTTCTTTCAGGTATTTTACAATTAAGAGCACATTTATACGTACGCGTAGTTAATTAGACCTATATTTGTTCAGACATGAATCGAGAGAATCGGTATTCAAGAAATACGATCAGAATCCTAAACTAATATTCGGTCACAATATGGATCGACTGTTAGAACGTTACAATCTAAATGAAATGCAAGTCAAACGATTATATTACAAAAGTGAGGAAGTATCTTGCAAGAATTTAGATCAATTTGTCAATCTTATGGGTGATATTTTTTTCATCGAGGGTATCCACAAATTTGCTCGAGTACAAGCTGAGAAAAGCTCAGCGTCCACGTATTTTTATGTATTTGATTACGATGGGCCAGAGTTGTTGTCTAAAAAACTCTTAACTGACGGTCTCAACGGTATTTTTTTTCCAAGTATCTAGAAAACTATAGTTGGATAAATACATACAGGTATCTATAACCGATTTCTTTAATATAAATTAGGTGCCGGCCACCTAGATGATTTGCCTTACCTACTTAAAATGAAGTTGTTGGAGGACTGTGGAATTGAATATGTTAAGAAAGGAACAAAAGGCTACCGCATGATGGAGAAAATGACGGAAATGTGGGCAAACTTCGCGAAATACGGGTATACGTAAATGCAAGCTTATTGATTTTATCGATATTAATTTTTAAGTTTATTATAAAAAAATATATAGGAGACCAACTGTTGGCACATCAGAGTTGATTCCTGTAAACTGGCTACCAATTGCAGATGGAACATTAATTCGCTATCTAAGCGTTGGCGATGACTTGCTTATGAAGTCTTTGATAAACATCGATCAAAACTTCTTGTCAGCTAAGAGCATCAAAGTTTGAATGTACTTAAATTTTATATTTTAGAAAAATGGGGCTCTGCCTATGTACGTTGAGATAATAGGGAAAAAGGTAAATAAATTAACGAAATAATGTAATCTTAACATTAAAAATGATAACCCGTTTGGAACAAGAGGAATCGACTATGATAATAAAACCTTCCTGTCGGGAAAGATTAATTTTTCTTTGGTCTCTAAAACTGGTTTGTTTCATATTAAGAATCTGAATTATGCAAATTACAATAGATTTCAAGTCTCACAATGATAAAATGTGCAGCTCTCTCATCATACTAGTAACTCTTATTCTTGATGCAGCATGTGCACAATTTGTAATTGGTTCGGAAACTCGGAATAGTCAGTGTTCTTTTTTAAATATATCGTTGTGAGGATCATTATTGAAAAATGTAAAAAAAAGAGGGAAAAAATATTTTATTATCATAGTCATATGAAATAAATTCGATCTCGTAGTATAAAAATTGTATATAATAATCTCAGTGACATAAAATGAGCTGTATAAAAAAGTTTCAATGTAATACTGTTCCCGAGGCCTACATAACGTTGTTAAAACTCGTAGATAAAAAAAGAAGTATAACGATTACTATAGTATGGCCATACAAAAAATGATAGCTTACAAAACTATGACTTACCACTTGGAATAACAATAATGTATACAAATATAATCGCCCATTAATATTGAATTCGAAGCATTCTCACCGTCGTAGCTGTGAGGCAAGTTACTATAGCTGTCCATATTCACATTGCAATTGCTGGAAATTAATCAGCCCCGGCGCCGAAGATTGGCCCGATATCTGGATGGTATAGCAAATGGCAAAGGGTTTTTTCACAACTTCGATTTTCGTCGGTGCCATGTCTTGATCATTGATGATCAAAAGGAAGGCTTTATCCGAGGGAATATAATTGTGTCCCTTAGAGCTCGTCTTACCCCATGGAATATCATTGAAACCACCGTAGATTTGTCCTCTCGATCCTACAGAAAATTACAAAGTGAAAAAATATTTTAAAGCGTTTAAGAAGCATTCATTAAAAACGCAAAATTTCGCTTACCGAGACAAATAACGTACGTTGACGAGATTCCATCGCAATACCAATGATAAGCCGAAGCCGTGTATCCATGACTCGAGGCTCGATAAACTAGCCGCCAAGACTGCTTGGGTATACCATACCACTGCTTATTAAGAAAGCTTATTAAGAAATGTGCATTTAGTATTGAGAAAAATAAATAATATAATAGTATGCAGTGCTTCATTATACGAGCATGCGTTCGAGTAATATGGATATCGTTAATTTTATTCAGGCAAGTGAAAATGTAAAGTGACTATCAGTGATTGATAGCTGATTTGCTTAAAATTTCGTAGAATTATTGAGTTTGTAATAACCATTAGTTGATGTATGGTTCAGATCTAAATAATGTTCTTGAAAACGTTGTAATAGATAAAATAAATAATTTTACAAGTGAGGGTTTCCTTAAAAACGAGTGAGTTCGCTAAACACGTGTCTTTTTTTTATAAAAAAAAAGGCCAATGATATTGCTGTAAGTAATTATACAAAGAATAGACTGCTTGATGCCTGATCGCGAAAGAGTCCGGCAGAGTGAGAGAGATAGCAACAAATAATGAGAACATGATATCTCTTTCTAGTCTATTGATTAGTATAACGTCTTGAGAAGCAGAATAATTATAATACTCGCTTTTATCCAGAGAAGTGTGATACACTGAGATGATTAATAATTTTTATTCATATGTAGCAAATCATGCAGTGACATTTCTATATTTCATAAAATCATTTGTAGAATTAAAAGAGAATTGTTCCTCACTCAAATTTAATATCTACAATACTACAATATTTATCACGTATTAAGATTTTCTTCTGACTAAATATTCTACATTTGAAGATTATACATGCATTAAATAAACATGTGCAAAGATTTATTTTTATTTATAATTGTTAGTATAACGTTGTCAAAATAATAATAATAATAATAATGGAACGCCAAGACGCGATTCCGCATGCAAATAATACAACTGTGCAATAAATAAGAGCACGAAAGCGCATGCGCGACGATAACTATAAAGACTGGCATCAACTATAGAAAGAGACAGCATATGTTCCAGCAATTTGTTGCTATCTCTCTCACTCTGCCGGACAACTTCGCGATCGGGCATCAGCATATGCTAACACCGCAGCACCGCAGTCTATCCTTTATATGAACGTGAAGAGGAATACAGAAATAGTATCGTGTTTATTAATGAACGAATCTCGCTACTGGAAAAATTCAGCAAGGATTTTGAAAATGAAAGTTTGAGTTTCGTAGAGTAGATTGTTTCAAGAGGATTTCACTTTGTTCATACGAAAAAGCATACATGGTAAGAGTCCACTCTATTTGACTATAATGACCTTGGCTTACGTCACATTTTGCTTACTTTATTGAAGCATATCAGTGATTTTATCTGACGCGCTGGAAGGTCAAGCGCTGTTGCTTAGCGATTTTCTTTTGAAGAATAATATAACTTTTATTTATTTAGAACTCATACGTATATAAAATATATTGTAAAGACTATATTGGAAAAAAACAAATCCGTCGATGAACAAAAACTAGATATGGCATCGAGCTTAGCAATCATTGAAAACGTAGAGCAAAAGGACGTCGTTGCAGGCATATTGGCCCAGCGTATAGCAAAGGTCAATTTTCACGAAAACCACAGGAATCAGAAATGTGAAATGATAATTGCACGGGTATTAATACCTAAAGGTGCAGATATTAACAAGAGAGATGGACCCGCTCAGAGGACACTCGCAAGCACATTATTTCAGTATAACCCAACGATTGAAATGCTTAAAGTATTGAAAGAAGCTGGAGCAGATTTTAAAAAAAGCACTATTGGCAATAATTTTTTGCACGATATGGTATACATTGATGATAGCAGCGATGTGCCGAAATTGATCGAGTTCTTAGTGAATGGATGTGGCTGCGACGTTAATCGTCCTAATTACAGAGGTGAAACTCCGTTGAAAGGTGCAATTGCCTATTCGAGAATCGACGTCGTAAAAAAGTTGATAGAGTGCGGTGCCGACATTAATTGCTTGGATGAGTATGATGAAACGCCATTTGAAGTAGCCTGCGTATGGGATCGCGCTGAAATTGTCAAGATATTCATAGAATACGGCGTTGATTCACAATTTCGAGACAAGAACAATAAGACGTGCCTGCATGTCGCTGCAAAACATGGAGCTCCCAAGGTCACTAAATTACTAATCGACAGTGGTGCAGACGTTAATGCAAAAGACAAAAGTGGCAAGACACCACTTCATTTCGCGAAGACGGATGAAGTTGTCAAGGTACTTTTCAGCAATGGTGCAATTGTGGACCTATCAGATAAAGATGGTAATACACCGATATACGATGCACTCAGTCGTAACAATACTAATAAAATTGACGAGTTACTAAAGTGCGGCGCAGACATACAGGATACCAAATTTTTCAAACTCACACTCGACAAGTACTATTCTGGTAAAGACGATATCAATGACTATAATATATTTCCATACATGAAACGCTATTTTGTTAAATTGACTGCTCTTGGCTTCTATGACATCAGTCCATCGAACTTTGACGACGATTTGCAAAAGCTTTTCTTAGAATGCCAAGCCGAAGTTGAATTGTTAGAGACCTCTTTTTTCGACGATTGTACTTCGCTCCACCAATTACTGCATAAGAATCGAAATCGCAGGTGTGTTTACGCGGACAATGAGAATTTGAAGAATCTTGTGGAAGGTGCAACGATCGAACGATTATTTCCCAATTATTTCATTTTGATTTTGGGCTGTTACAACGATGCTGCGTCAAGAAAGTCGTTACTTGAACGGGCTACACATGCTTTGTTTCAAGCTACCAAAATTTACTTCGCGGACCTGTGTTTTGATAAGATATTCATGCATCTTGTTAATGCGGATATCCTGCGTTTCCTTGAGGCATGTGAAAATGAAAATATCAATGATTCAACGAATTTGCCAACAAGTTAACTTAAAAAATACTCCAAGAAGATACATTTTTTACGAATAATTCATCGAATAATTTACTCTCAATCATCAAACGTGAAAGAATTTGAAATAAAACTGTACATGCTATCTTTAATAAATACTTTTCATGAATCAAATTTTCAAGCATTATTTTTATTATTAAACGTATACAATGAAAGCGCCTTAAATTATCAATAGAACTGTTGTTTAAGGCTAAAGCGAGAAAGCCTTTGCTTGAACAGGCTACCTATGCTTGGCCTCGACTTACCAAAATCGTCTTGCCAGAATTATGTTCAGATAAGATAATTATGCATCTCAATAATGTGGACATGCTGCGTCTCATTGAAGCATCTGAGAACGAACATGTCAATGGTTAAGCGAGCTTGTTAACATAACTTGATTCATGAGTTTGATTATAATATTTCAAGAGATAAATGTAAGTTTGTAACAATAAGTGATTCACTTTTCTTTGTATTATAGCTTAAATTTTGAACAATGTATGTACCATGAGAAATAATATTATTCATCCATAAAGATTTAAAAAATTACTTTCTTATTATTTACCCAGTTCCCATCATAATAATGTTAATGATGATTCCTCTCGCGATTTTAAATTATTCCACGCGTAAAGTTTTGTAGTGTAATTTTGACGATGTATAAGTGATGTATTTTGGTATGTACAAGTGTATTGGCGTTTTGAAAACAGACAAAATAAACGATTCAAATCGTAAATTCATGATATGGAAGTTTGTCAATTAATCAAGATAAAAAGCATGCTTATACGATACTTTTCAACTGAATTAAAAAATCATGCCAGTACAAAGTTCGACATTAACACGTAAAAATATCGTGGAATCCGGCAAATTTCACCCAATCGTGAGCTTCAGACCCTTCACAATCGCAATGCCAACCAGCAGCACTGGCATTTTTAGTATTTTTAGTGCATTATGCAGGACACTATTTTGACGAATACTTTAGCGATTCGATGAAATTGGCAAACAACGCCGATCATTACAATTTCGATTGAGCGAAGTTGAAAATTGGAAGGTAAATTCAAATGTATAACATATTGGGATGAATAGACATGTTGCGGTTTATTGAGGCACACGAAGAAAATAAAAGTCAAGGAGCCAGTAAGCTCATCAATAGAAATTAATTGGCATAATCTCATGAAATACTTTAATTTTCAACATTAATATAAGGACATATATTTTGTTCGAATTTGAAAAAAATGTGTATACTAGAAATAAATATTATTTGAATATGAAACTTTCTGTTTTTTTTACTATTATCGTTAATTAGGAATATTCTTAAATAATAAAGCAGATGTCCTACAAATAAATATTGGCATCGATGAAAACGTAAAATGTATACTTGTTTTATTGCTTTATTATCGACAGTCCACAAAATAAACAAACATCATGGCTCTAAAAGATAACACAAAATTGAAAATAACAAAATTAAAATGTACTGTGACACAATTAAAACTAAAGTAATAGTAAAATGTTCAAAAAAATGACAATTAAACTTTACATAAAACACATTAAAAAAATTGAAAAAATGCACAATTATTAAGCGAATTTTATTGACGCACGATTGTTAACCTATAACATTTGAAAAAAAAAATACGCTTGAATTAAAAGCAAAAAACAACGTCAAAATTGATAAGTTACTAACATTACAGAACATTTTATAAAACAGATAAATACCAGTTGGAGAAATAACCGCAAAAAATGTTGGAACGTTAGAAATTTAAAAGAAAAACAAAGTTTCAAATTGAAAGGAACGAAGTTGTTATCGCATAATTATCATAACCACTTAATTATCATAATCACTTAATAGCGATAACTTAACATATATACAGTCGCACTCAACCACCGTAGCCGCATTATTCAGGAAGAAGCAAAACAGTGTAAGAATGATAAAATACATAATACATACGCGAGATTTTGCAACACGATTGAAGAATTGAAACAAATCGCGAGCCTCTTCCGGCAATAATACTTAATTTTTTGCGTCGCTCATATCAAGCAGCCGAGTGTGTAGACACAATACACATATAGTACCCGCGTAATGCAGCAGCAAGCTATATAGTCATCGAAAACTTCTTTGGACATATAGATTACGTCATGGGTTTTTGATGAAAGAGAGAAAGTGCCAAGCGATTGGTGAGTGTGAAGTTAGTTCGCGATGTGTTCTGCTGATACGAGGTTCGCCCATAATCACCTCCGTAAGTATCCATTTTTCTTATACCTCGCTTTTGATTGAAGTTTTGAAGGCTCGGTCGAAATTTTCGTTTGAAATTCGCGAACCAGCGAGATTAAGTTTTTTTCCGCATGAGCGGTAAATGTAAAGAAAATATTTTCCATGTGTGCATATAAACTTGTAAATTCTCCGTTATCTCGGCAGGTGATAAGAGAACAAATTTTTGTCATTGATTGGACCAATTGAACTCGATTATTCAAATGGCCGGTGGAATTTTTGCAGACTGTGTAACTATTGAATATATATACATATAACGAAGGTTACATGGACAATCTGATATGTATAGATAATATCACAACAACAGCCAACATTTACTTTATCGATTTCCATCTGATAGCATTGACTCTATATTAGATACATAGAGATAAGAAATCGAGAAACAACGTAGGTTTTCTCGCAGGCATTGTTAAGCCGCGTTGCGTGTCCGATCGACGGATTGAGAAATGTCGTGGAAAGTGTCTTTTGTCTTCACTTTCTTGGTGTTTTGCCAAACTCATGGATTCACAGCGAGGCAGATGGTATATCCTGGACAAAATGAATTTTTCGAATTGTCCATTATTCATCTCAACGATTTTCACGCTAGGTAAGTCCAATAATATGCAATTTTTTTAAATATTCGCTTCGTGTTTTCACGTGACGCAAGTGTGTGAATAAAAATATGCGCGTTAATTTTAAGCAGTTGTTTGAGTTTGAGTTATGTATCACTGAAGCTCGCAAATACTTTCTACATATTTTTACATTTTTAAAATGGTATTTATTCAATTTTTACCTTGGAAAGTTCATTGACCGAATTTCGCAAAACTTCTATAAATTAATTTTTCACAAATGAAAAAACATTTATTTTGCAACAGCTCACAATTTTTATGATATAATGACTTTTGTTTTTAAAAATTATTTTTTGTTAACAAAATCCTGTTACACATTTTTTCCTAATTTTTTTATTGTTACTTCTATGGATTTTTTTCTTTCTTTTTTATTTATTTTATTGAAAAAAAACCTCATAATAAAGGGGACCTTCAATGATAAGTATTGTATTCTCAAAACAATGAAACTTTCTATTTCAATAATAATAACATTACCAATCACAATCTATTAACAAAAAGTTTTGTAGATTATCTATTTTACTTAATAAATAAAAAAAATGTGTCAATTCAGATTCGTCCAAACGAGTCCTGCGTCCAGCACCTGTCAGAAAGAAAAAGAACACGAATGCATAGGTGGATTAGGCCGCGTTATGACTGTAAGTCGTGAATTACTCGAGGAACGGCCAAATCCAATTTTTCTCAATGCTGGAGATCAGTTTCAAGGAACCATCTGGTACAATGTTCATAAATGGAATGCCACGGCGTATTTTATAAATATGTTAGCTCACGATGCACTGGTTTGTATTGAATTTCGTTAAATTAAAATTTTGATGATAAAATTTTGAGTTTAATAATAATTACAGACACTCGGTAATCACGAGTTCGACGACGATATAGCAGGTTTAGTTCCGTTTCTTGAACAAATCCGCGCGCCAATGGTCGTGGCTAACCTTGACCACAGCGATGAACCAACAATGCGGGTAACTATTTCGATAATCTTGAACTATAAACAATTATTTTTATTTTTCAAGATTAACTCGGCATTTATTTGTTCCAGGGACTTTACAAAAATAGTACGATCATCGTGAGAGGTAATCGAACGATTGGCGTGATTGGCGTTCTCACCAAGACGACGAGAGTAAATTCATTTCATTTTCTTGATTAATTAAAATTCACTGGTTTATAAAACTCTCTCTTCGCAGACATTGGCGAAACCCGGAAAACTGAAGTTTCTGGACGAAGTCGAAAGTATAAATTCAGAAGCCGAACGATTAAAAGTGAGAGGAGTAAATATAATAATCGTTTTGAGTCACGTTGGACTCGACGTGGACCGTGTAATTGCAGCGAAATGTCCGGAAGTCGACGTGATCGTTGGAGGACATAGCCACACGTTTTTGTATTCTGGTGAATTGGAAGCATTTACAATTTCTCTCAATATTACGAACATTATTTTGAAACTCATTCGTTGAATTTCAGGAAAACCACCGTTCATTGACGATCCCGCAGATGAGTATCCTGTAGTCGTCAAACAAAATTCCACAAACAGAACTGTGCTAATCGTGCAAGCATCTGCTTTTACCAAGTATGAAATCATATTTCCTTGAGAGGTTTTCATTGAAATTATTAAAAAATAACTTTTGAATTATTTTTTTTAGATACTTGGGCAATTTAACAGTATGGTTCAATGGCCAAGGAGAAGTAGTTGATTGGGAAGGCAATCCAGTATTTTTAGATAATTTTATTAAAGAAGGTAAAACTGTAATTTTTCCATAATTTTTTCTTTGACCTTATTTTTCTTTCTATGTACTATGTCTGAACATTAGACTCTCTTTTTCAGAAGAAGGATTTATAATTAAATAAAATTTTTTTTCATAGATCCCAAAATCCTCGAAGAGTTGAAACCCTGGGCAGAAGCTGTAGATGCATTTGGCAGCAAGTTGGTAGGCGAAACCAAAAGCTTCCTCAACGGCACGTGCCGTTCGGGCGAATGTAACTTGGCAAATCTCATTACCGATGCTATGGTTCACGCGGTAAGTTTCAATTCACATTTTCCATCGGATTCACAAATCAACACACTTCAATAAAATTATCCTTTTGACAGTATGAAAGCAAAGCTGACAGTGCAGATTCGTGGACGTATGCGGCGATCGGATGCATTAATGCCGGTGGTGTAAGGGCTCACATACCACCTGGTAATATAACCTTCGGTGATCTTGCAACGGTTTTACCTTTCGAGCACACTTGGGATGTCGTCGAGCTGAAAGGAGAAGATC
The DNA here is from genome assembly GCA_035047105.1 of Galeopsomyia nigrocyanea. Classification (NCBI taxonomy): domain Eukaryota; kingdom Metazoa; phylum Arthropoda; class Insecta; order Hymenoptera; family Eulophidae; genus Galeopsomyia; species Galeopsomyia nigrocyanea. The sequence continues at coordinate 50,350 of JAWWMK010023327.1, read as the reverse complement.
TTCACAGCGTAAGAACGGCATTTATTTTTCATTCGTTTTCAGTATTTATTTAATTAAAATTTTTATATATAGGCTCTCGAAGAATCTGTGGCTCGTGCCCGCGACAAGCAAAGTTTTTCAGAAGCTGGTTTCTTGCATTGGTCCGGTATAAGAGTCGTCTACAACATGACCAAGCCAGCTTGGTCCCGCGTTCAGAGTTTGAGCGTCAGGTATTTCATTTATTATCCAAAAAAAAAATACTGTACCGCGAAAAATTTTGTAAAACTTCAATTTTTTTTTCAATAGATGCCAAGATTGCAAGATACCAAAGTATGAGCCATTGAATCGTGACAAATGGTATCGGCTGGTGATAGTGTCGTTTATTACAAAACGAGGCGATGGTTTGACAGTTATAGCAGATAAACATCGTAATCTTGAACTTGGACCACTCGATGTCAGCGGCTTGGAAGAGTACGTCGAGTCTATTTCACCATTCACCTACGAACGTGATCAGAGAGCTCAAATCGTTAGCTGATTTTTCTTGTAATTATCATTACAAGTGCATCTGTTGAATTTTTTAAAATAAATATTGTTAAATATAAAAGTTTGTTTTTTGTATAAATTTTAATACACCAATCTGAAACTTTCAGTGTATCTTATAATAAAAAAAAAATAATAATAAATGCATAGATCGAAAATCACACTCGAAATAAAATATGTTATTAGAAAATGTAGGCAAATGCATCGTCGGGAAATAATAATCATAAGTAGCTCATAAAAATACGCGGGAAATGAGGAAAGACATTGTTAGCATCCTCTATTTCTTATCAGTTTCCGCTTAATGCACTATGACTATAATAAAAGAATAATACATTTTCCGTAATTTTTCTCAGTCGCGGATTGCATTTAGTACTTTGCATTAGAAATTCTTTCGCGATGTTAGGGAAAGCAATTTTTCTGTGGATTTGCCTTGGGCACTGCTTAGTCGATGGATTTACAGCGAATCGGATGGTATATCCTGGACAGAATGAATTTTTCGAACTGTCAATCATACACATCAATGATTTTCACGCAAGGTAATTTTTTTTTTGTAAGCTTATAATATTTTTCAAATTTTTTTTAACGTTATTGTGTATACACAAATATAAGCTTAAATTAGCTATTCTATTATATAAATAATACAGCAGTGTCAGCAATGACAAACGAGAAATTAAAGAATTAACCCTATTCGATAAAATGGTAATTTAGGTTTGCCCAAACGAGTTTTACATCGAGCACTTGCCACATAGGCAAAGAGAACGAATGTATCGGTGGATTAGCTCGCGTCGTGACAGCTACTCGTCAATTGCAAAGAGAACAAAAAAATTCAATTTTCCTGAATGCCGGTGATCATTATCAAGGTACCCCGTGGTACAATATTTTCAAGTGGAATGCCACCGTCCATTTCATGAACAAGTTGCCGCACGATGCTATGGTTAGTGCACAATCGTCAATGAATCTCATCAAAATTGTTTTATAAAAATTTGTTTCAATTTCCAAACTAGACTATTGGAAATCACGATTTCGATGACGGCGTATCAGGTCTGGTTCCATTTCTTCGGAGAGCTCGCTCTCCGGTGATCGTAACCAACATTGATGACAGTGAAGAGCCAACAATGAAGGTTAGTTTAATTAACATTCATTTTTAATTGCAAATAGTGCACATTCTATAATTTTCAGGGTTATTACAAAAACAGTACGATTATCGTTAGAGACAACCAAACTATCGGCGTAATCGGCGTTATCCTCAAAACAACGGATGTAGCTATAATTCATTTATTACATTCGCAAAAAAATTGTATTCGAAGCGAAAGTTTTCGTCATCTTTTCACAGATGTTATCAAGAACCGGAAAGTTGAAGTTTTTAGACGAAGTGGAAACCATAAATTCCGAAGCCGAACGATTGAAAGCCAAAGGAGCGAATATCATAATTGTTTTGAGTCACGTTGGACTGAACGTCGATAAAATCATTGCTGCTGAATGTCCTGGAGTTGACGTGATCGTCGGTGGTCATAGCCATTCATTGCTATATTCAGGTAAAAATCTATTTATCCTTACTTTTCCAGAAAGTACTTTTTTGCACGCAATAATTTTTCAGGAAAGCCATCATTCATCGAACAGCCTGAAGATGAATATCCCGTGGTCGTCAAGCAAAACACAACAGACAGGACTGTACTGATTGTACAGGCAGCAGCATTCACCAAGTAAAATAAATAAATTTAAAAAAAAAATTATCAAAGTTAACGAATTCATGTATACAAATGTGTTTTAGATATTTAGGTAACCTGACAGTCTGGTTCGATCATCACGGTGAAGTAGCCGATTGGGAAGGCAACCCAATTTTCCTAGATAGCTCCATCGAAGAAGGTAAGCCTAACATATCAAATTCAATTCGAAATCGAATGAAACAAAATCGTAACTCTCGTATAGATCCCGAAATGCTGAACGAGTTAAAACCATGGGCAGAAGAGGTAGAATCACTAGGGAAAAGGATAGTCGGCGAGACTCGAACCTTCCTCAATGGCACTTGTCGCTCGGGAGACTGTAACTTGGCTAATCTCATCACCGATTCCATGGTTGACGTTGTTAGTAATTTATTTTACATAAATAATTTTTTCTTTCTCTTAAAACCCTTAATAAACCTCAAAATATATAGTACAAAAACGAAAGTGAAAATTCAGGGCACTGGACGTACGCAGCGATCAGTTGTGTGAACGCCGGAGCTATAAGAACCAGCATACCAGTGGGCAACATCACTTACAGTGATTTGGCAACCGTGCAGCCTTTCGAGAATCCTTTGCACTCCACCGAGCTCAAAGGAGATGATCTTCTTTTGGTAATTACTTGTTTTTACTGTGTAAATTTCAGTTGAATTGTTACTTAATTATTTGTATTTGCAGGCACTTGAAGAATGCGTAATTGGTAGTCGCTTTGACGAAGTTTTTAACTTCGGTGGCCTGTTGCACTGGTCGGGTATCAATGTCACTTACAACATGAGCATGCCCGCGTGGTCGCGTGTCAAAGATCTGTCCGTCAGGTAATTTTCAACGAAAATTCGACGATAAATAAATAAAATCGATCGGTAACTAAAACTGTTTCATATATTTTTTTTTGTAGATGTAAAGCTTGCAAGGAGCCAAAGTTCGAACCTCTAGATCGCGATAAGTGGTATCGAATAATAACTACTGGATTTATATTACGCGGAGGCGATGGTTTGACGACCATTGCCAACAAGCACCGTAATCTCGAGATGGGACCTCTCGATCTCGATGTTTTTGCCGAATACGTCGAAGCCATTTCACCGATTACTTACGAGATCGATCACAGAATGCAATTCATCGGCAAGTGGACGAAGTAATCACTCATTTTTTTTTATGTATGTACTTATTTGAAATAAATCTTTTTTTTTTTAGTCTGAAACGTTACATTAATTTTTCTATTAATTTAACTACTTGTGTACGAAAATTCTCGCTGTCAATTAAAGCTTTTTGTTTTTTTAAATAATTAGATTTCGAAGAAAGAGGCAATATTGTGCGCCTAAAACTTGTCCTGCTTTGAAATAATGAAGCTTAATTTACAATCTATTCTAGATCGAAGAAACCTTCGCCGACATTGAAATTTAAAAAAAAAATATTTTTTTTCCCTTGTTTTACTGCTAGCTTTTTCTCAAAGCAAATATTTGCACAGGCAATTGCGACCCGGCAGAAAGGTTCGATACTGCGCAAAAAATAGAAACATAGAAGTTGTCGCAGTTAACGCTGACAAAGCTTTCCAGTCAGCTGCAGTTAGTTGTAGTAGATCGAGTAGTAGATGGTAACAACTTTGTCAATCGAATTCACAGGGCTCCGAATAATTGATCGGTAGTTAACAAACACTTTATTTCGTTTTCGATTGTTTGAACAGTACGTGTCTAATGAAAATTCGATAATATATGTATACATTTATTTTTGAACTTTTAGTATATTTCCCATATTTATGGAAAACCATCAGCAATCTTAAATATTGAAAATCGTTGAAATATGAGGTTGCGAATGATTCAGTGCGGCTTTTATTTAATCTTATTGTTCGTCTGTGTAGAATCTTACGATATAAGTGATGTGATGGACAGTGTAAGTAAAAACTTGGACAAAAATGCTGCCGTAATCGTAGCATCCAGAATAAAAGGCCACGTACAAGATTTTCAAAGCGCTGTGCAGCGAATAGCAAGTGAGAACTCTTTGACTATTTTGAGGCAAGATATTAAAATGCATAGCATTAAAAAATTCGATAACTTTATGAAAACGTCCATTAATGCAGAAATTTCAATGAATACAATAAAAATTGTTTTTATCGAAGTGACGAATGACCATATCGCGTTGCATATGCTTTTGAAATTCTTTTTGCCAAAAGCAGTTCTATCGAAATACCTGATCGTTATTTTTAACGATAATAAAAAAGTAGATATCAAACACTTTTTGGAAGTCATGTGGACAAAAAAATTTTTGGATATCACTGTTGTAGAATTCCAATTTCGGTCCACCAATGAAACTGCATTGCACTTTGGCATCGATCAAATTCTTTATGAAATCATCATTCATTCGTTCAACCCATTTTACAATTCGTATCGGAGGCAACAATTTTCAAAAACAATCGAATTATTTCCCGATAAAGTAACTAATCTGAACGGACATCTTGTGCCTACTGGCGTAATGCATAACTTATACGGAAATAGCGATTGCAAGCAAAATCATTTAATGAATCTATTTGAAAATTATGTAAATGTAAAAATAAGTGTTATAATTTCGCAAGCAATGAATTTTAGAATAAATGTACGGGTTATAGAATCGGGACTAGCATGCTTGGATAAATTCGGCATTATTCGCGGCGACGAGCAAGCGGCATTAGAAAATGGTTTAATCGACTTTTCAATGACGTTTTACATTTATCTGACAGCCGCAAATCAGACAAGACAAAAAAGTACGGCTTATTTGCCTGCATCATACAGCATATTGATTAAACAATACGGAACCAGTGATGAGCTGAGCTTTCCGATTGCCAAAGTTATTGTCACGATGTTAACAGTAGGATTTATCATGACTTTTGTTGTATGTACTGCTCAAATTTGACCGAAGAGTCTGGAGCGCTTTCAAGATGATAAAAGTTATTATGGGGCAATCTATGGATCCTGAACCTCGAATATTTCGAGAGCGTATATTGTTGCTATGCCTCGTTCTCCTCAACATCACAATATTCACTCAGATGCTAGATGGTCTTGTCGCCATATTCTACGATCGTCGAACATACAGGGAAATCAATTCGATGCAGGATATGCTGGACGAAGGTATCGTGCCATATTTGCCTGTCAGTTTGAAGAAAGTCATTTCGCAGACGAACAACGTGGATTTGATGTTACTCAGCAATCGTTCCAAAAACATGCAAATGGGTGATCCGTTTACCTCTGTAACGGATTTGGTAGATGAGAAAATCAAGTACGTTAACGGCTGCTGGATTGACTATACGCTCGGCAATGCAATAGCAAGAAATTTCGATGGACACAGCCGGACATATCAGATCAAATTGCTAGAACTACCGATTTTTCGCGGTTACTCAACAATAGTACATTCATCAACGTCTCCTTACGTCCCGAAAATGAGTAATCTTTTGGGTAGATTGTACGATGGAGGCATCTATTATTGATTGAATAACTGGAGAGTTTATAAGACTTTGGTGTATGGAAACATTGTCTCGTATAACAGCGAATTCGATCATCAAAAGAGTAAATTGACTGCCGAAACATGGTCAATTGATAGAGTCGTTCACGCTCTTTTAATCGTCTACTCTGCATGTACTTTGATTTTTCTAGGCGAAATCATCTGGCTGCGACTCAAAATTAGATGGTCGCGACGACGCCATAAAATTCGAGCAGCCAAGAAAGTAAAAGTACGAAAACATATGCATTTAAAGCGATTGCAGCAGAAACCTTGTTCACCGCGGATAAAACGAGCTACGAAGGGGAAACGACAATGGTCTTGCACTACATTGAACAAAAAATCCTCTTGTAATAAGAAGAATCAAATTGGTGAAAGACGATTTTCCGCTTAATGTAGCTGTAAAACCATTTCCTTGTGTAACAAGAGGAATTTTCTTGTTACAAGAGAATTTCTTTTGTCGCAAAAGGATTCACTCAAAATTAAATGATTGAGGCGGCACTAATTTTATTAGTTATTTTATGCGGGTTTCCATAACTTTCGATCAAAAGTACGAAGATTTTCTTGTTTATTTTTTTTTTTTTAGAACTCATTGTCGTTTCTTGGGGTATGATGGTTGATCAATATTGCACACTTGACAAGTTTACAAAAATTGTGGATGCACATTGGGACCATAAGTTTAATCATGTCGAATGTCAGAGCTCCGATGATTTCGTGTTAGATTGTATAAGTATGTTTTGGTCTTATTGTGTGAAATAATCTATAAGCCTTAAATTTTGCTATTGCAATAATGATCAGCACCGTTTTGCGAAGTTTTCTGTGTTCATAGAATAATTTTCTCGAATTGATGACGATTGGTGAATTTAGAGCTTGTTTTAAATTGCCGTGAATATTGAAGTCTATTTGAAAAAAATATAAAACAAAAAAATTAATAAATACATAAAAAAGAAAAAAAAATCTTTCCTGAAAAAAAAAACATTGCACAAAAATTGTTTAATATAAGTCGTTTGAAGAAAATATGTATCGTTTTTGTGTTACTTAGACGAATGTGCAATTACAAAGATTACGCTGCAAATATTTTTAAGCATTGCTTGGAATTGAAATCAGCTATAAATTGTCGATACAGCGTCTCAAATTAAACGTAATGATGTCATAATCATATGGCATCTAATGTATTTCTTCATATAAGAGTTATGTACCACTTTCATGTGGCTTGAATAAATCATATTAGAAATTTCGTTGAGTTTTATTTCTACCTGAAACTTTCCGAAACTTCAAGCCAAATTCTTTTTATTTAGAATTGTTCCAAACCGTTAACTATAGCGGAAATCAATAAGTCGAAACAGTTGTTGAGAATATAGAAAAACTTTTGCAAGGTAACAAATTTTTTTATGAATTATTCATTTTTTTACTACTGCAGCTATTGAGTGTGAATGCTCGTTTGTTTATTTTTCAATGCAAGCGTTGTTACAAAATCGATAGGTAGGGAAAAAATAGAAAATAAGTTGCAATGCTCGATACCAATAGAAAAATGTACTTGATTTTGCAATAACAAAGAAACATTGAATATTTTCCTTTTTTCTCAAAGATAATTTTTAATTGGTGGATTGTAATATTGAAAAAAAATTTTAATCATTTAACTTTAGTGGAATTATGAAGATTTGAAAAAAATTTTTAAATTATAATTTCGTTAATTTCAATATCTCTTTTATGTTTCAAAATTGTTAATATAAATGACGTTTTATAGCTATAGAGAGAACATATGGAGAAAAAAAAATATTATACATACTTAAGAGTTTATTATCAATGGTTTTTATCTTACAATACAGGGTATAAAATATAAACAATGATGTCTAAAGAAATGACAGCGCTATCGAAATAAGTCCAAATAAATACTAAAACCTTATAATCAAAAACTTAAAGATTTTTTTTCTAAAAGTATGCTACGATTCAATACTTTTATCATCCAGATTAATCGTAAGCAAACACGTTTCTCTCGAGAAAAATTTACATCAGAAATTAATGTAAAAGAAGCGTCAGCGTTTCGGAATTGAATGCACATTCAATTATTCGTATTATACATAGGTACACCACTGTATTTTCTCAATAGTCAAATTTCACTTGTAGTTTTGAAACAATATTCCAAAATAGTCAAATTTTGTGCAAAAAATTTTACAGATTAGACAAATTTAATTTACGCCGCAACCGTATATACAAGCTTTCCCTTAAAAGAATTTTCATTCATAAACCACTCGAATGGTTTGTGTTGTCAACATGATTACGTGTAAAAATATAATAATAGGGCTAAGTGTGATTAATAGTTGCAAGTGAACAACTACCGACGAGGATGGCACCTTCAGTCTTTGCCAACAAATATTCTACAACTTGAATTGCGACAAGTTTATCTGTTTCACAGTTTACGCCGCCTTAATAATCATTTGCCGCTCGACTTTCGCCAGCCGAGTTTCTGAGCCTCGTGAGTCAGATCTAAAAGATCTTCGTACTCGTGTTTCTCCGTGAGAATCCTTAATAGCACTTTTCTTACACCATCCGACGGTTTTTCCGGGCACTTATCCAAAGCAAAGTTGAGCAATGCTTCCGTAGGCAAATCAGTTCGGGACTTGATTTGGTTGATAATTACGTTGGTCGACACTCGACTTTGTATTGCTTGCAAATCGCTCGAGTCAGTCAATTGTTTGCCTTCCCTCGACAATCGCTCGGCCAACAAACTGAGCAATTCGCTAGAGCTGAATTCATCGGTGATGGCTTCTTTTAACTCGCTGGGTTTCAGCGTTTTCAGCACCTGGGGGGCTTTCAACTTCTTTTTGTAGGTTTTCAGCACAGTTTCGATGAACTTATCGTCGGACTCAAATATGTTCGGCAGTTCTCGCAGCACCTTCTGTAAGCCTGCCGTTTTCGTGGATGCTTTGAAACTTGCTTCGCTGTCGTCTTCCATGCTGAGGCCGAGAATGTCCAGGGTCTCTCGTTTGAGCTCCGATTGTGTTTTGTCGCTCATTTTGTCCTGCAACAAACAGGAGCAGTAAATTTTAGTTTATCTCTTCATTTCCAAGATTATTGAAATTATTACGTTTCAAAGTGATTGCAAAATGTGATTGATGAAAAATAATTTTAGTTCAAGATTTTAGGCCAAGATTCTTCAAATAAATTTAAATTTAAATTCAAAGCCACTTTTTAACAAGACAAAAAAAAAAGAAGATCAGAAACTCACCCTATATCCGTTGAGAATTTTCTCGGCGCCAAACCTCTTGACAAACGCGCCGAACAGCACATCCTCGTCACACTGATCCATGAGCTCGATGCACTGTCTCTCATCGCCTTTTCTCGATCTCTTCGCAGGACTAGTCTGCACGCAGCTGTCGCTCGACGGCCTCTTGACTGGTTTTCGGAGCGCCGACACGTTGGTCGACATGAGATCGCTGGTCTTCATGAGCTGGTCTTCGAACGAATCGTTGTCAGGCCTCGCTCTCGTCGGTCTTCGACTAAGCGGTGTACTTGAAGGCACAACGATGTTGCTTGACGCGCGTTTCTCGGGTGTTCTCATAGATGTGTTGACTCTCTCTTCGTATCTCGACAGAGCTTTCTTCACGCAATCGATCTTTGGACTCTTGATTGGCAACCGATTGATGTCGCGTTCGGTCAGTTGAGCCAAGTCGCCGATCGAGTGAATCGAACGTGTGGACAAGTGTGCGGCGAGATTAGAGGTGAATAATGGATCTACCAAATCGCTACTGAGAGATTCCACAGCATCGGAGCACGAGATGAGAGATGGATAAACGGGCAGCGTCGAGTCCAGATTCTCCGGTTCGTTCAGGTGTGCGACGCTGCAATTGAAGAGAAAGAAAAACGTTGACTCACTTGGACCTACTTCGTTCAAATGCCGACTCACGACTCGCCTTGCAATTGATACGGAAGTTATTGCTCGTATGTGCTAAGTCTACATTTTTTTTTCAAGTGGTTTCGCAAGTGGCACACTTTTACGTGCACTTAGCGTACCGATTGCGAAACATAAGTTTTTTTCGTATTTTACATGGAAAACGATGCGCGAATGGATTTGAACTCGATTCGGATTACAAATAATCTAATTGTCCTGTCACTAGTGTCTGAGATACGAAACTCGCGACATCATATCGAAAATTAAAAGTTCCCGTGGAAAATAAAATGAACTTACCTATTCTGCGTTTCCTGGCTAAGCGGTAAATTGGAAAACAGAGAGTCAGTAACCGGTAGCGTCCTATCTTCGCCACTGCCTTGCGACGCGGGAATAGAATTTGGTTTATCTTGTGTCATTTCGAGACTCGACGAGATGTTCTCAACGTCAACGGTATCATCCAACGAAGTCTGACGAGCTTCGCTCGATTTGTTGATGTTCGACAGATTAAGCGAGTCGAGCTTGATAGACGTGTCATTTTGCTCCTCTTGCGTCGATGTTTTCGCGTTCTCTGTGCTCTCGTTGATTTTCACTTCCTCGATCGAGATCTCCGTTAATACTGTGGCAAGTTTTATTTTCGCCGAGGGTATTTCGTCGTCGGCGAGAGGTTGAGAAATCACTTCGGTCTCTTTCGTCTCCGAATCGATTTGCACGAGGCGCACTTTGGATTGACGCTTGAACTCCTTACGAGCGCTTGGACTGCGCATCGAGGGAAGTTTCTCCAGACGTGGAGGTGAGGACGTTTCTGTCATTATCTCGTAGCCCATCTCGCGAGATACTGGCGGGTCGGCAAAACTCACTCGTTTTTTCTGTGAAATAAAAATTTATATATTTATTAATTAAGATGAAATTTAATTGTATTCTACCAATTGTAAAAAAAATACTCACCCGGTTAGGCGTCTCGGGATCGATTTCTTGCATCCTCTTCAAAATACTGGCACTCGGCGAAGCAGACAACGACGGAGGATTAGCATTCGACCATTCCAACAACGGCAATTCTCTCCTGGCTTTACTGTTCGGCGACTCGTCGCCACTGGACTGTGAACTTTCTTTCTCGCTGGACTCGTGTTTGTCAAGTTTCGGCGAGACTTTTTCACCGTCGTTGTTCAAATTCTTGAATTTGCTCATTGATGGCGACGAGCATCGTTGAGGCACGGTGTTGTTGTTGTTCATGTTGTTGAACATCTTTACTTGTCTGCTACCTCCAGGACTTGAAACTCGTTCGTGTTCTTTGGTGATGGGCTTTTCTTTCTTTGGCAGAGGCATAATGGTCACCTCATCCGTTAACGCGGATTCTTTCAAGCCGTCTGCTGCGAGTTTCTCGGCGATAGATTGTTTCGTGACGAGGCCCAGCATCTGAGCGGCACGATTTTGCAGTGGGAATGCTTTTGATCGAATAACTCGGATTGGTGTGCTTTTTGGCGAGGAGAGCAAAGTTGTTGGTGCTGCTGGTTTGCCTAGAAAAATTATCGGTTTGATTGAAATTAACTTTCGATGTTACGAGAATTTAATTTACATCACACGAAGATCTTACCATTGTTGTTTTCAATCTTTTTTGCATCCTGAGGAGGCGCTGGCTTCTCATTCTCGGCTGTGGGCGGTATAATCGAAATGGACGAATCGTCTAGATCACATTGTGTCGCTGGAATGATCGTCGACTCTTTTTCTGTCTCCTCGTCTTTCGCTGCCGCAACCTGTAATTGGAAGTTGAAAATAAATTAGATGGATGTTACACTATCGCTTGCGAGCTAACTACGTTACTATTCACACCTGAGGTATATCTACTTTAGCAATCTTAATGAAACACTCCACCTTGTCCATTTTTGAGACGGTCGGTTCCTGTGAACTCTCCACAATATCTGAATCCTGCGACGACTTATCGCTTTCCTGCGACGATTTTTCGCTCTCTTGTGTCGCTTCGCTTTCGGGAATTGTGGACTTGACTATTTGAAATGCAAAAAGGAGGAAATTAACAAAAGGCTGATTGGTGAATGTGTAAAGGCTGCAAGGAGAATGAAAAATGCTTACTTAAACTCTCCTCAATATTGTCAACAGTCTCCTCTTGCGTTGTAACATCCTCGATGTCGATTTCTTCCTGCGAGTCCGGCACCACCTCAAGTTTCTTTTTGGCAGCGACTGATTCGGATTTGCCAGCATTGAGAGTTCTAAGACCGTGTACTTTATTTTGCGCGGTTTCTGGTTTCTTGTTTTCAACGTCTTTCGCCGGGTTGTTCACTACTTTTTCAATATTTACACTACCTTTCATCGAGCGTCTCTTGACGACGGATTGAGAGTTTGTTTCATCTTTTGGTTTATCCTCTTTGAGTGAAGACTTTTTGTCAGCCTCGCCTACTTTGCCAACGCTACGACGATTTGGCATAGGCTTGAACACCATATCGATCTTCAGTCGTGACATTTCATTGAGCGTGCGTTTGGAGATTTTTTTGCCGTCGATTTCTTGCTGTTATAAAATAAAAAAAATTACACGTTGATTGCAGTAACAAAAAAAAAACTAATCTGACTATTTATATCGTTACTAAATTCATTATTATCAAGAGAAAATTTACAAGTGAAAATAAAAAAAAAATTTTATTCCGTAGTATATTTACCCTACTACTTCATTCATTTTATCAAAATGCAAACATTCGCGGTTGATCTACAATTCTCTCAGTAGAAAAATAGAATTAAACTAGAAATTTAAAATGCAAAAAACTTACCGTGCTCTCGTTAGACTTGTTACTATCCTCGCTGGTGTCGAGCACCTCACTGGAATCGTCCTTTCTAGGTCGTTTCTCACGCTCGATATCCAAGGTACCCTCCGAGCTGGTCTCCGAGTTGCGTCGCTTTCTACCGCGTTTACTGCCCATCAGCTGTTCGTTGCTGTTGTATTTTCGTAAAGTTCCCGTTCGCTCGAGTGGCTGCTGCAGCGAGCGTCTTGTCAATCTTGATTGGTTGTTCTTTGCCGAGTCTGTAAAAACAATCGATGATTTTTTCGTGAAATCTTACTTTACGTTTTGTATCACATTGTATCAGTATTTTCAATTGGTTTCAATAGCAGATTTTCGAATTAGAAATCGATAAAAGTTAGTTGCATAGTATTAATAAATCAAGTCGTTCTATTTTTAGAAGCATAGAAATCTAATAACGTGCATCTTCACACGACAACGTTTTGTCATCGCTTGTATGAGTGCCAACGTCAGATCAACGGTATTTTCAGTAATATCTCGATGCAGCTGTGTAATCAGTCAACTAGAAAGACATGACCTACATTGTTACCTGCGGCTTTTTGAACAATCTCACTGATTCCCGCCTCCCACACACACAGACACATAGGCGCACAGCGCGATATAAAATATTATTTTTCTTTTTTTTAGGTTAGGTATTTTCAGCTTTCGCTACCAATGCATTTTTTTTTATTAAAAATCTCACTCACTTTTCTCAACGAAGCGGTAAATCCAACTCTGTACAGCTACACAATCAAATTTTCATCTGCAAGTCGCGTTCGATAGACCGTATATATACATATATTCACAAATGCACCGCAACTGCAGGAGCGTAACACACGTAGCACTGAACCACGCCGCGAAAACAAACGAGCGCAAGATGAATGATGAACGGAAACACTAACCGGTAGCATTGTTCTCCTCGGCTGTATTCCTCCGGCGCATTTTGTTCGTCTGGTCGATCATCGACGGTGAGACTTGCTCGGCCGGTGTATCGTCGTCGTCAGCGACGGGATACTCGTCCCGCGACTCGAAGTCCAATTTCTTGACGATGGTTGGCGGCTCGACCGACTTTTTGTTTTGCTGATTCGGCAAGCTTTCATCCGTTGCTGCTGTCGCTGTCGCTGCTGCCGCCGCTGACTGCCGTCTTGTATGCGCTCTTGGAGAACTTGCCGACAAGCTGTAAAAGTTTTTTTTTAATTTTTTTTTTAGATTTACCTTTTTTAAAGTTGTATGCGCGGAAAGAATAAGTTATTTATAATGCGAAAAATCGTTGAATTTCCGGATAATTTAATTAGAGCATTTATAATCGAGTTACGTGACATGCAATGTAAAAAAAAATCAATGTAGATTAGAGTGTAGATTACGAGGAATTCCAAAAAATATGATTTCAACGCGAATGGAATACAAAGTAAAACGTTTTATTCGGCAAAATAAAATAGTTTTATTAGTGCTAAATTCTATTGCCTTGCATTTTGACGAAGTGTTGAGCTTTCATTTTGAAATTGGCTGAAAATCAAGAGATTGAATTTATAGCAGTTACTTTGCCAATTTCTTTAAAACTGTCGCATTCTAGTTCACATGATTTATTTTCCCACATTTTTTTATATATTTAATTTAAAAAAACCGATTCTATCATAAATTTGTCAAACTCAAGACTGAATTCCGTAGTTCTATTCGGAGTAAAAGTTAAAGCTTTGAAAAAAAAGAACCCGACACCGGTAAATAAATCAACTTTAAAGACAACTATCAATAATTAAAAATTTTTTTAAGTACTCACGCCACAGTTGTCTTGGGTTGCGTTTCAGGGAACGCCTGCCTGATGTTCTTGAAGTGTAGCGTGTCTGAAGTGGCACTCTTAGGTACGACGACCTCGTTGTTATTAACACTGGACTTGGCGTCAAACCACTGTTGCAGTTGCTGTGAATCTTGCGAATTAGAAACCGTTAGGTCGTTATACATCGCTGGTATATCTTCGCGACGTTTTTTCAGCATGTCCTTTTGATGATCCGTCAATCGATTAACGTCGAGCTTCACGTCCGTATTAATCACCACGAAATCCTGTAAAATCAAAAGTTAACGGACGATGAGTCATTGGATCGCTTTTTAAACCTGGATTCGAAATAAAGATGATACTTACTTGTGAATCAGGCTCAATGTTGATTACTTTAATCTTCGTTACGCTCTCTTTGCCATTCATTTCTCTCTTCAAACCAGACGGGCTGGTGGTTCTACGATTGAGAAAACTACCGACCGATTTTATCGACGGAAGCTTGGTTCTTTTGGCTTTCTTCTCGTCAACTTGTTGGTTGCTTTTTATTGACGCTTGCTCAAGTTCACTCATGATGTCATCGACCACCCGTTTCATCTTCTCATCCGCGTTATCTTTCATATCTAACATTGACAAGGCAGCCGATGAGATGTCGCCGTTGAGATGTAACATAGCCGCAACGATTGTTGGCCGATAGTAGTTGAGCAATTCGTGATTGAAGTGCTTTTGAAGCTTCTTGAAAAGGCTGACTATCGTATTCCAAGTGCTGCAGATTTCTTTTTCTAAATCTGTGTCGTCCGTTTGTGTTTCCAGCACTATTTTAACCATTGGCTCGGCGGCTTTCAGATAAGCAGCAGTTTTCTCTACGCTCTGATTGAAGACCCCAAACAAGAATGACGAAAAAGCTTTTAAAACTTTGTCCGTGGCGAAACTTTTGTTTATCAGGCATTTTATGCTTAGGTTTTTTAAGAGTATTACGAATGGCGGGATCTCTGTATCTAAAACAATCAAATAAGATGAATTTATTTGATGTCGACTGAACAAATACAGCGTGTCTTTGAAGGAAACGGTACTCACGACTAGGCAATTCCTCATAGTTGACAACAGAGAGCAAACCATCAATGCAGACAGCAGCGAATTCATAGCATTTCTTTTCCCACTTCAAAGTCGAAATGATCATGTTAGATGTGTGGTTGAGAATCTCATTTGGCTTTACCGTTACGATTAACTCTGCTTGATAATCAAATGACTTATATAGTGCCATCCATGCCTCTGCCATTGATTTTAACTGTAAAAACAATCTTTTAGTTAGCTAAATACGTTTCAATATTTTTTAGGTGAAATGTGAAATGATTTACCTGGAGGCGATTGTCAGTATATAGACTGGTGAATGGAAACTGGATGATGTTCTCCATGGTCTCAAATTTGTGCTCAATTATATTACTCTCGTTGATAGGCTGCCCGTCCTCCACGTATTGCTTGGCTATTCTCGCGAGGATACACCACACTTCACAAGTTGCATACCTGCAAAAATATATTTGTGATTGATGACACCTCTGTGGCAAACAAGATTCTTTAGAAATCAGTATACTCACATATGAGATTGGTTTTTCTTCGCGTCATCCAGAATCTGAAGAATTTTTCGCATCATTTCCAGTGACTTTGCATAATAGGGACCAGAGTCTTTGGGCTTTATGAGGTGCATCAACAGTGACTCAATGGACTGGAAATTTTCACTGAAAAATGAAAATTTTCAATCATTAGTAGGTACATGATAAAAAAATTATCGTTATAGCCTGATGAAATGCTTACTGGGAAAATCCAGAGAAGTGGTCCACTTGAAGGTACAGGTTGATTAATTCTACTAGGGTTTGCTCAGTGAACTGTATGTAATTCGAGATGCTGCCAAAATTCTTTAGCACGACTTCCAAGAGAAAATTCTTGATAAAATTCATTTTATAAAAGTTATTTTTCATTAATTCCACTATAACACTCGCAATTTCTTTGTACATTGGAACCTGAAATGTTAAACATTAATTCATTAGAAAGGAAAATTATACGTTTCAATTTGTAAATACTTCATTTTATATTTACTCACTTTCATTTTATCATACTCTTCAATTCGTTTGATAAGGCTATCCCAGATGACTTTAGGAATCACAGATTTGTTTTGAACCTCCTCGTCAGGTAGTGAACTAAGGTTAAGAAGGACTTCCCCAAAGCAATGTATGAAAATCTTATGTTTGCTCTCAAAAACTGCACTGTTCACAGGAGAAGGAAGTTTCTCTTGAATCATTGAAAGAGTAGCTAACGGCTCGTCTTTTTTGTCCACAATTAACTGTACCAAAGCATCAACAGCAAATAACTTAGTCTTGGAGAACTTCTTGCCCAAAGAAATATTACTATCCGTTTGCTGAGTAAACAATGGTTTATCGCCAAATGGCCCAAAGCAGATGTTCAGGAACGGAATTAGCACAGAATCTAGACACTCCGAAATGCTTGGG
Organism: Galeopsomyia nigrocyanea; assembly: GCA_035047105.1. Taxonomy (NCBI): domain Eukaryota; kingdom Metazoa; phylum Arthropoda; class Insecta; order Hymenoptera; family Eulophidae; genus Galeopsomyia; species Galeopsomyia nigrocyanea. The sequence goes on along the minus strand of JAWWMK010023327.1, from coordinate 33,698 downwards.
TACACCTTGTAAATGAGATGCCACCAAACTTCCAATTTTGTCAGTACCATTGCTTCTGTTTTGCTGTTTTTTGCATTGAGTGGAGTGCACAGGAGCTTTATACGTCGCGTCGTTGCAAGCTCGCGTGGATCCAAAGCAAAATTATCTATCAGCAATTTCCAGGATAAAAAGGCTTGCCTTTAAACAGGGGGAAACGCGTAAAATATAAACATTCAAAAAATCGTCGATAGCAATGTAATATTGTAATACTCACTTTCTGTTTGGGTCAGCTGACTTGAAAGCAATTTCCTCCACTTTAAGTAGACTATTCACTAATCCAGAACCTCGATGCAAGTCAGTACCAATGAATGTGATGGTGTTCTCCCAAATAGCAGCCCAATCAGGTTCTGAAGAATTGACCAACAGCAGCATCCTCTTGCAGTAGAAGTTTTGCAGAGTAATCTTGTACTTCTCCCATATCTCTCTGTGCAGAGACTTGATTCTCAGACCAATATCATTCTTGATGGCTAACTGAAGAACACTAAGTGCCTCTGCTCGCTGTTTTCTGTGTCCCATATACGCTAACGCAACCACCTTTTCCATGATAAATATGTCAAACTGTCTGACATTGACACCCAGCGATGAGAGACCACATAGCCTTGTCAGAAACTTTAGCGCTTGGTCCACAAATTTCTCCTCCAGTTCTTCAGCTCCGGTTGGTTTTCGATTCTCCAGCTTCTTGAGGAGAGCAACATTATCAGCATTCTCATCCTGCAGCCACTCCATAGTCTTGGGCTGGGCAGATTCCAAGCAATCACCAAGGAAATCAATGACAGACGCTTTATTGCCAATGATTGCCACTGTTTCACTCTTCAAGATACTCAATGAATCAAGTATCTTGAGCCTGCAATTCACGAAAAATTACAATCAATTGTCCCGTCGACGAATAGCACGAAAAATCAACCTCTGAATTGTACATACCTCTTCTTTCGATTAATTTGCAGAATCGACTTGAAAAAGTCAAAACTCTTGTTGACCGTTTCGGGTAGAATGATGTCGAGGGTACGGCACGCCTCGATGTGGAGTTTCTCGTCATCGGTAAGGCTCGACTCGATAACCGTGTTGCACAGTTCGCAGAATTCACCATCTTTCAGCGACATTATCTTCTTGTCGTCCAGGTGAGACCTGCAACATGGAGTCGTATCGTCATCGTGTCGTCAATCAATTACAACGATCAATTGTGAACTACATTTTTCTACATGAAAAACACTAATCGAATTTCACTTGCATCGTAAGCTGCACGTCTACACCACCAATTCCGTTGGCAAGGCTCATGATTAATAATTGTTAATGGACAATACGAAACGGAGAAGCGTCGTCGCCAATCGAGCGAGTACAAGCGCAGTAAGAGGGACAGAGAGGAAGGGAGGAGGACCGCCGCAAAATGCACTGGCTCCCTCCAAAAAGCGAAAAAGCCGCAACAGGCGGCGACCAGTTTTTGGCGCGCTCGTTCGCGACCACTCGCGACGGCGGCGGCGGCGGTGGCGAGCCTCGATCAAAAAAGAACAAAAAAAAACACAACACACGATTGTCTGCTTACCTCCTTAGAGAGGTGAGGGCGGATATACGTGACTCTTGAGGTGAGCTGACTTCCTTGAGGGTACGCATCGTCTCGGCGATGTTACTACTCGCCATAGTGCGCGGGAAATTAATCGCCGCCGCTCTCTTCCTCTTGGTTGCGGTATGCGTTATATTAAAAGTTCTGCTCCGAAATGTCCCCGCACGACGACTGTGTGACCTCGCCGTGCGTAAGTGCTCCGATCCCCTTGCGCGCGCGGGAAACTGATGGCGCGTTCACAATGGCGGCGACGCACTGCTGAGTCTTTGTTGGGAAAATATATGCGTGCAAGAGAGAGAGAGAGAGAGAGCGAGAGAGGGGGGGATAGAAAAAGTAGCATAGCAGCTGCAGCATCATGGTTTAAGGCGGGAAATGGAATCACGTGGTGGGGCTTTAAAGAGCTACTGGAATTTAATGATTTTGGAGCATCAGCATGCGTCTGCCTGCATTCTTTCGGGGGTATCGAGAGAATGCCTGTGAAAAATGCTGGAACGTGTGATAAGGGAGTTACAACGCGAATGATAATATTGTGCAATCAACTGCTATGCAAATTGGAGATTAGTGTTAGCTTTATATCTATTTTAACAATTGAATTTTTTGGATAAATGCACCAGCTTACTGCATACATAATGTGTTTAATAACTAAGTTGATAACTGCGTAGAGTTGTGAATTTACAGTCGGTTATTTATAACTGAATAAAAAATATTTGTTGTTAATGATAATTGAGTTTCAAGGAAAACGATTATTTAAAAGTTCTCCAACACAGGGACAGTAATAATAAGGAATCCAATGAAAGGCAATGAGACACACAGATATAATGTTAAAACTGGGAATCTTTATTATTCATTTTCAATAAAAAACGCAGGTATCTAAGTCCAAGGCACTTGTAAACTTCGATCGCAGTTTGGTAACGAAGAATTATATGACTCGCACGTCGCAGCAAAAAAGAGTATTTTATCTCCACTTTTTTCATCACTTACACTAAAACAATTAGACTTTGGTTCGATGCAGTTTTCAACGGAGTGTCGACTTTCTTTGCTCCTTTTCCGTAGTCTCGAGTAGATAATTAAAAAAAAGAATAATTACACGTACAAATCTCATTCGCAGATATAAATATTAAAACACACGCTCCACAACTGTACACTTATATACACAATCGACAATCAACGCGATTAATTAGTCCGCTTTGAACGCGCTGATGTTGGAGTCAGGTACTCGCAGGTGCAGATTTTGTTGAATGTCCGTGAGACGCCGAAAGTATGGATCGTGAGAGAAGTAGTTAGTTCCACTGTAAACAAATTCTATTTTTACCATCAACATTCACGTTTCCGAAACTTAATAGAATGACATTGACAATTATCTCAAAAAAAAAACAAACAAACAAAATTAAACATGGCATTTAATGATGTTTTTTTCTTTAGAAATTGGTTTTTTGCTCAGTCAAATAATTAGTTGAGACATGTCTAAACAAAACAAAATATGATCGTTATACATAGCTTGTTACAAATATTAATGTAAACACTATAAGTTAACTAAATCAAAATGATTTGTTTGGACTCTTTTCAAATAATTTAAGCTGTCTTAATCCAAATTTAACAACGCATTTCTAGACCTCGTTTTAAACTTCAATAACAGCAAAATTAACAAAATTTGCTTTAAATAAAGTGTAATCAACTCACTTAGTCGGTCTCTCCTTGACCGGCGGCGAGTGTCCAGATCCAATAAGAGGAGCCCTTTGCGTGGGTGGTTGATAAATAACCGGTCTGTCCATACTTCCTAACACAACGTTAGCACCAACTCTCCTTCCTGTTCGCCACCTCAGGATGAGCCACTTCATCCTCTGCAGTCCAATGACAACGAGAATAGCTGCACGGAACCTGACTTTGGCATTTTTTCGATGAGGACCAGGACGCACGTACACGCGTTGTGCCTGAGTGAGTGTTGCTAAGAATGAAAGAGTATTCTCTTGCACTATTTGATAACTCGAAATGATGCAGTAGAGGTAATGTTTCTGGTAGATGAGTGCCTTGCGCCGACTGTCGGAGCGAAGGTACTTTCCGTAGAAATGTTGCAGCTGGAAATAGATTGAATACAATTATAAACGAGAAAAACATGATTTTGAACAGGAAATGAAACTTACTCTTTCTTCATAGTCATGTTGATTAACATTGGACGGTTTAGAAATCCTTTGCGAGAGCTGACTTTCTAGGAATCTAATTTGCTCAAGATATCTGTCGTTCTCCTCCCTTATGCGCTCAACTTTTTCATATAAATGCATTTTATCTTTTGATAAGCTTTCAATTGTAGCATTCAATTCCTGCAACAAAGTAAAAGATTTTTCATGATTTCTTAAGTTATATGTAGCAATTTAATTATAATCTTTTTGAATGTTTATTCAACTCACCTTAACTCTATTCCAAACTTTACTCGGCGAACCTCCATTATCAAATAACATTCTTTCTCTCCTTAAATCATCGGCGTAATCTACTTCTCGCCTGAGGTGACGTTTCAACTCGGCCTGCTGTTCGGCAATGAGTTCTCGTAGTTTCTTGTCCTCAGCTTTGGCAGCAATAAGTTTCTCGGTTAACTCGGTTTCCTTATCCGTAAGAGAAGCCACTGCAAGACTAAGTTGGTTTTCACGCTCTGCTGCTTCGTTTAGTTGAAGTTTGAGTGTTTTCATGTCGGCTTCGAAGTCATTCTGCAAGTAAACAAGCTAATTTAAGAAATACAATCTGTACTTTATTCTCTCTTAAATATTATTTATTTCGCAGTGTACACCTCTCACAATTCACACAATAAAATTATTAGGAATTAAAAATATCAAATTTACCATAACTTCCTGAGCGTTCTTGAGCTCTCTTCTCAAATTCTTTAATTCAGCACCGTCACTAGTGCGCTGCTCGTTCCTTTTAGACTCGGCATCGCTGACTGTCTTGAGAAGAGATTTCTGCCAGTCGCACTCTTTCGTCCGAGCTTTCAACTCCTCCTTAGCCTTTCGCAAATCAGCCTTAAGTTGATCTTTCGCGGAATCAGCTGCTTCGAAATTATTCGTAAGTTTTTCTATTTCAGCTTTTGCGGCTTCAAGTTGACTTTGCAAGCGGTCTTTGTCAGATGACATCTTGTTGAGCGCATCTCGAACTTCTTCGGTTTTACGCTGTTCGGCTTCAAGTTTTTCCGTCAGTTGAATTTGTAGCTTTTTGAAGTCTTCTTGAGCATTGACTGTAAAATTATAATGATTAATCGAAGTTAAATTTACTTCAGCTGAAATAAACACCAGAAATATTGTTAATTACCAGGTAAACCTTCTCTCGCAGCGTTCATCATTTCAAGATGCTTGTGTTCATCAATAAGCCGGTTCCTAGCTTCCAAAGCTTCGTTTAACTTTATCCTAAGCATCGTAATCAATTCTGTATCTTTGTCTTTGTTCTCTTCGGCTTCCTGCTTCTCTCTCTGTAATCGCATCTGCAACTGTCTCACCAAGTGTCTCTCTTTCGACAATAATTCCTCCAACTTTGCAACTTTTAGAGACTCTTCTTCTACGTCAGCCTTGAGTTCTAGAATTCGGCCTTCATATTCACCGATCTGCAATCAAATGTAAAATAAGATATTTGTAAAACTTGGCCTTTTTGTCAATTTCCTCATAAAATTTTAATACTAACCTGAGACTTCAACATTTCTTTCTCGATGTCCAGATCGTCTTTCAACCTCGTAAGTTCCTCGATCTCTTTATTCGCTTGTTTGAGATCTCCACACTTCTTTAACACGCCATCGGGTTCACTATCAATCACATTCATTAGCTGTTGATCCAATCTGGCCGAGAGATTCAATTCCCTCTGTACCATCTCCGCAATGTCATGATCCTCATCCGGTCGTCGTGTGTGTCCGAGCATCTCAATTTCGGTGCGAAGTTTAGCATTCTCCTCGGCCAATTCAACGTTGCGTTTACGCTCGTCTTTGATCTTTCGACGCAACTCCACGACGTTACCCGACTCCTTCATTTTACTTTGGATTGTCTCGAGAGCGCGATGAAGGCTCTTGCTATCGTCGCTCATCTGACGAATCACTTTGTCCTTTTCCTTGAATTTAGAAGGATTACATTGGCATTGTTGCAGAAACTGCAAGGGAAAGTAGGATGTCGGATGCTGGGAATGATCGATGGAATACATTGGAGGGAGACAATATTGTATTTTTGGTGTAACTATGATTACGCATGATGAAAATAATAAGAATTCATACCTTCAAGTACTCCTGGAGATGAAAGATTTCCTGATCTTTCTCACTGGGCGACGAACCACCGGACAAACTGCTCCTTCTCGCCATCTCCTCGAGCCTTCTAATCATCTGATCTCTACTATTTAATCCTTCGCTCAACCTTTGAATCTCACTGTGATACTCGGCTATTTCCTGCTTGTACGAATCGAGCTTTCGCTTGAAGTCTTGCAGCTCTTTCAATTCGTTCTCCAACTCCGTATTTCGAGTTTGCAACGTGCCAATGGTAATATCCTTCTCCGAAATAATTTCCTTGAGGTTGGTCACTTCCATGAGTTTCTCTTGCAAAGCAGCCTCGCTACGCTTGATTCGTCTCGACTCATCGGCTAGAATTTTCTCGTCAACTTGATAGCGTTTCTTGTACTCTTCGAACTCTTCAGTCTTGTCTTTCAAAGCATTCTCCACTTCCACGAGATCGCGTTGAATTTTACCCTCGTTGTCCTTGGCTTTCTCGTACTCCGCTTTGTAGAACAAACGATCTTCGTTCAGCGACTCAATGTTCTCTTGCAATTGCTCTAGGCTATTCTGAATCTCTGTGAGCTCGGCATCGCGTTGGTCAAGTGCCTCGCACTTCACTTGCAATTCTTCTTTCAGAGCGTGGAGATGGTGCTCGAGTTCTTGAATCCTCTGGATGGCGCTGGTGTTGTACATAAGAGTCTCCTCGTTGTTGCGTGGCAAGGAGTTATTTACGTTGCTCACTTTGCCATGGCGAGGACACACGAAACCGTTTGGATCTTCTGAGGTCGTCGAGTCTTCGTGAGTTTCGCTATCCGATTCGTGGACGGCTGTCACGTTGGCCAGAGGAACTTCGCTGTGCGGTTGTATTTGCATGTGGAGGGACTGTAGCATAAATTATTTTGACATTGAGAACGATGTATGGTTTTTTTAATTTTTACAGTGCAGTTTCACGTTAAAATTCTGCAAAAACGACAAAATGTACTGTACATACCTCTTTAGAAATCTCGATATGAGACTCAATATGCTCTGCCTCGCTGTGCTCAGCCGAACCAAGCTCGAGCCTCGGAACTCTAGGTGTTTCCGTGATCGGGTGCGAGAAATCCACGGCATCCTTCTTACCAGGTAGTGCAGCAGAGTGTGGCAGTTTGAAAAGTGAAATATTCTGCGAACGCGTGAAATTTGGTGCCTCGCGTATCGCCTCGCACGCATCCTCGCACTCGGAATTAATGGATAGAATGTCGCTGAGTGTTCTGGCACTATGCTTTTGTTGAGTTTCGTTCTGACGGAGCAATTCACGGAGTTGAGCTTCATCGAGAGAGAGGTAGACTTCAAGCTGTTGCTCACGCTGGGCTAATTGTTCCTTCAGATGATCGATTTCGCTGTTTTTCTCAGCTAGCATCGAATCGATAATTTGAGGAAGATTCTGACCTTTATCTTGCGCGTGGATCTTTGCCTGAGAGAAAAAAAAATTTTTTAATCTACGTCATTTATTAAAAAGATAATCGATAATTATTAAATAAGAAATAAATTACCTGCATCAGTCGATTCTCTTCCTCGATAATTTCCAACCTGTCCTTTAGGTTTTTCATAACGTCACTCTCTGAATGAACGACATTAGCTATTTCCATTTCTTTGTCGGCTAATAGACGAGTTACGCGTTCAAGCTGGCCTTTCACTTCGTTCAACTGTAATCAAAAGGAATAAATGGAATTCTTAGATCTCAATTATCATTGTGTAAGTTATAAAATGAATCCGAAAGAACAGTAAGACGGTAAGTTTAAATATATGTCGCATTGTATTAAAAATTATAAAAATCGCTTGAATGTAATTATAAAATTATTGCAAGTTAAATGTTTCGTTTCGTTTATATTCCTACCTCAATTTCCTTATCGGCAAGAGCGCGATCAGCGCCTTCCAACCTATCATTGACTTCGTACAACTGAGTCTCAAGTCGCGAGGTAACTTGGCGCTGAGCGAATGGCGCATTTTGCTTCTGCTGTTCGAGCCTGGCCCGGAGAGTTTCAATCTGGAAGAGCTGCTCAGACGTCGTTTGTTGCAAAAGTTCTTGCTCAGCGAGCAGTTCCTCATTTTGACGCTATAAATAAATTATTCTTATTCTACTTTTTTCCGTAAATTTTATTAAAGTTATTCATTGATCATTGAGAAATCGTAAACTCACCTGCAGACCACCCAACTGAATTTCAAGATCTTTAAGCCTCTTTAACGCCACGTCTTCAGCCCTGAAATGCTTCATAAGAGTCTCCTTTAACTTTAAAACGTGATCCAATGGCAAAACTGGAGGAGATGTTGGGTCGTCGGGTGTTGGACATCTCGTTGCATCGATCTGATCGCGAATCGATACATCTTCGCTCGGCTGACTGATGCTTAAACTCGAGCCGCACACGTGCAATGATTCGAGTTCGCGAGTTTTGCGGTCCATTGCTGTTTGTAATTCGCGAATCTCCATACGGAGCTGACGAAGCGCGGATGAGTTGGCTGTTAATTGCTCGGAACTAAGTTGGTGTTTACGGAGTTCCTCCTGTAAGAAAACATAATTTTAAACCGGAGAAATTACAGTTACATTTAAAAATGATAGGAATTGAAATAAATTACAAGTACGGCGAAAAAAATTTACACACCTGCAAATGACCAATGTGATCACTCAGCTGTGCATTCTCATTCCCAGACTTGACGATCTCAAGTTCTTGCACGAGATCTTGTTGATTCTTAGTCTGCGCCATGATAACTTCTTCCAGCTGTTGAATTTGATTATTCAAAATATCCTCCCTGTCGGTCTTCGCAAGCATCTGTTGCTCGAGATCACGGATGATATCCTTGAGCTCCCAAATCTTAGCGACGGCTTCCTTCAGTTCGCAATCTAGTTCTTTGTTTTGACGCTCCAATTTGGTCAACTGCCCGGTGGCCGATTCCATCTATTGCAAACGATGAGTTAATATAGGTGAAAGACAATCGGAGGAAGTGAGAAAATGAGAGTGAGATAAAATCAAATTATATATATATGGTGAAGCGTGTTTAGTTCGAGCGTTAGATGAGAGCATGCATTTGTGAATATACCGAATTACTAATACTTGTGAAAATTTAATTTTTTAGAAAGTTTATTGAAACCTTTTACCATTAAGCTAAGTTCGGATTATTGCTAGATTTATTTTACCAATTTCCATAGATATATATTTTTTTGCTTACTGAATTGTCGTTGTTGTAAATATTATTCATTTCCTACCAATATTTTATAAATATTCTAGATTTTTAAACTTTGAAAAGTTACTTATGATCTTTTTAACATGATTATCACAATGTTAATTAAAAAAAATTGTACGCAAAAAGAATTAATATTCATTCTGTAAGATAATTTCAACAATTTTTCATACGGTATATTGTTTCGAAGTTTCATGAAAAAAAAACAATGAAATGTGTAGGTGTGTGCATAAAAAAAACACTCACTGATGAGAGTTCGACCTCGGATTCGTCGCTCGGTCGAAGCGTGGAGCTGCTCGCGGTTGACGAGGCAGGCGATAGCGCAGACTGCTAAGTTTGTTTTTGTTTGCAATTACGTGTGCGACAAACAGAGAAACCAAAAAAAGAAAAACCAAAACCACAGTGCATAGAGAAAAAAACCTTCAACCAATTGGGGAATGCGCTACTCTTCTTTCATTACAATTATTAATTTATCTTTTCCAAAGTATCATAAAATAAGTAGCTTTTTCCCCGCATAAAATTGTGTTAATATAATAGTATGTAGCAGTGTACAGTGTTATAAGCTGCTTTAATTCAAATCAACTTGATCAAAAAGTAATTAGTGCAAGTCTTCCTCGGATAACTATTTAATCTCACAGCACCGTTTTTGTTATTTTCATTGAGAAAAATAAAAATCAGTATGAAATTAAATCAATTATTGTGCATCAAAAAACCTACCACCACTGTGTCTTGTGAAAAATTTAGAGAATTTCATCGCAAGGAAAAAAAAATCGTAATTTATCATTCACAAAACACAATTGTCGTACCCAAATAAGTACTCGTGTAACGTTACGTGACCAACTTGAAAAATTATAAAACTGGAAGTGAGTAAAAGTGATGCCCCGTAAATAAATGTTGTTTACCTCATTGTTGAGACGCAAAGATCTTTCTTTCTGCTCTTTCAGCTGATCTTGCAGAATTTTGATAGTCTTGGCAGCCTCGTCCCGTTCATTTTCACGCTCGATCGCTTGCTCCTCTTGGAATTTGCGGGTTGATCGCAGCTGTTTGTCGGCTGCTTCAATCTATCGTCAATCAATTATTTAGATAAGCATTCACTTTATAAAAGACGTTGAAATTACAATTGATTAAAATTTTGCTTTATACTGCCAAAGCATTTCGAGCTTATCAGCATATTTTCAAAGCGTCACTTCAAAAACTTTTAATTTTTGTTAAAATAAAAACCAAATTGTTTTAGTCTGCACCAAAGCTGTGGAAGCTAATCAAGCAGATTTCCCGTATACGTTTCAGCAATGATTTTCAACATGAATATCACTCTTCATTAAAAAAAAATTAATGATTCTATGAGCAAATATGATCACACATTTAATAGTCTTCCACCAACACTGATTAATTAGCACGTCATCAAAAGACAATTTTCACCAAACCACTCAACAACAAACAATAAAACAAAGTGCATCCAAACAAACCTAAACCATGAAACCAATGTAAATCTTGGAACGTCTACATGCTAATTGATAAGTAAACATGTGTTTCACACACGACGCAAGTATAAACAACACCGACAAAAATAAGCAAAAGTGCTTTTGCATGCATAATATAAGCTATACATCGAACATTGAAAATCATTACTTCTTGAAAAGAAACGATCTTGCGACCCGTCACCATAATTCCATTTGGTTTGACAATCGCATTATTAGCGAAGGTAGGAACGTAACTGCACATGATGGCAGAGAGTAGGAGCTAAACGCGAAAGACTGAATTAGTATTATTTACCTTTGAGCAGCGAAGCTCGCTCATGTTTGGGGTAGGAGTGGGGAGGACTAACGAGACCTGCCGGCAAACAGAACAACAAACTTATCCTTCCTTCTATCCTTTTCCTTATACTCGTGTGGATTAACCAATAATATAATAATTATGCAGGTCTTTTTTCTTTGGAAGTACTATATATATATAGATACATGATAACTTAAGCGTTAATCTACTGTGCAATAAAAAAAAAATAACAACCATCATGCAATAGATGCCAAGCACAAAGAAAAGAAAGATATATCGATATTACTTGATGCTGCAGATCTTCTCTCTCCTTCTTCAGATCTTCTTCTTTCTTGTCGCCTTGCTTGCAAAGATCGTCGATTATTTGAATGAGGTACGTCGTGTCGTTACTGCCGTGCATCACGACGCTCCTTGCACGATCTTGCAATTGTGTAAAGTCTTCGTTGACGTCGGAGCCAGTGGTGTCCTGCTCGCCGTAGCCCTCGGAGATGACTTCTTTCTTAGACTCGGCGTTGATGAGACGTTGTTGCAAGTCGATTATTTTGACTTTTAAGTGTTCGTTCTCCTCTTGGAAGCAGGCGAGAAGCTTTTCCGTTTCGGTGAGTCTCTCACTTTGGTTGTCGCTAAAAAAAAATCCAATAAAAATGAAAAAAATAGGACAAATTTAAGTTAAATAATGAATGAACATAATCTTACCCAATGCCAGTAGACCAAGATTCGGAATCTGAATTGGAGACATTCAAAATCTTCGCACTATCAGCTCTCATTCTTTGCAGACACGCGTCCAGGTCTTTCTTCATAATTTTCATAATATCCTTCTCGCTATTAACCAACAGCTGCAAATCACTGTCACTACTGATAATGGATGCAATCTCGCCCGACTGCGGTGCAAAGTGAACCCTCTTGACTTTGTCATTCTCAAAACTACAATCCGCACGAGTGAGATTTTGTTTCTTGAGAACTTCGTTAATCAACGTGTTGTTTAATTCCTCCTCGCAATGAACGAAATAGTCAATAAGTTGGCCTACCAAGCCTTTGAGTGTTGCGCAGGTTTTGTGGAGAGTGTCTCTGTCGAGTTGATAAAAAAAATTTATTACATTGCTAAAATATCAAATTTTTAATTGGTAGGAATTAGTTGCATTACCTTTCTTTTATCAGGTTACTCTGCAAAGATTCGTGAGTCTCGGCACGAATTCTTCTGATCTCCTCTTGCAATCCGTTAATGACTTGATTGCTCTCTTCTTTCAGGCGTTTGATCTCGTGAACGTGCTTCTCCTTGAGAGCCTGAATCTCTCGTTTAGTGTTGCTTGTAAATTTATTACGTAATTCAAGCAACTCTGTCGGCCAGTTTTCGTCGGACTCCGATTCCGTAGTAATCAACGCCTAGAATCACAATTCAAGTTCAAACAATTGCCTTTCTTTTTAAACAGAATTCATAAAACAACGAATTGTGATGATTGACAGAAACATAAAAGACTTAACAAACATGCTCGCGACAAATACCTCAATCTGCTCTCGTAGGGCATTGATGATGTCGACTCGGGCGAGACCAACTTGCTCCTCGAGTTGCCTATTGTAATCCGCACGTAACTCGTGCAACTCGCAGCTCTCCTGCATCGACGAGCCACTGCTGCTGTTGCTGTTCTGCTCCGTTTGACTAAACTGCATGCGAGAGTTTTTGAGAGACAATCGTTAGTCACAAACACGAATGAATGATTATGCTGTATGATGTTTTTGTGAGAATGAACAAAAACATGCTCATGACAAAACGATGATATGTATTCTTAAAAAAAAATTGATTTTAATGTAATGAAGCGCTTTGTGCGTTATGATTTTGGGTCAACCTTGATATTTAATAAAGCTACTATATGTCCAGCACCGTAAAACGTAAAATAAAAAACAAAATTTATTTGTGATTGACGTACTGAGTGAACTGAATTTTACCTGATTCACAGCTTTCAGTAGCATAGTACGTCCAGACTTTTCTCTTACTACGTTGAGTTGTTTTCTAAGGGCTTCCAGCTTCTCTTCGTACTTTGCTGTTATCCGGGCAATTTTTTCGTTTGCATCAACGGATACAGCACTTTTAGGTTCAGCTTTCACGTCTTCGATTCGCGCGCCTGAAATAATATATTCTAATGTAGCTAATATTAATTGGGAATGGAAGAATAATTAACAAATTTTTTATATTTACCTTCAGCATCACCACCTCCACCGAGTCCACCGGCATACAAATCATCAGTCAATTCTTCAAGCTCGCTGTCGTTGTCTGACATTTTCTTAGACTGTTGACTGAAGACTTCCTCGGAATATTGTTTTTCCAAATGCAAACATTTTTGCTCGAAGTACGTGCGCAATTCCTCCATCTCCTTGGCATGTTTCTCTTCCAACTCTATTCTTAGTTGCTTCAGCCCTTCATTTCCTTCTTCAAAACTTTGCAATAGTTGCCGGAATTTCTGCGACTCGGCTGCCGATTCCATTTTCATGATCTTCAATTCCTCTCGGTGCTGCTCTTCTTTTTGTTGTACAGTTGCTAAAATTACAGTTGAGCCTTAGATAAAAAATTTGTAAATTATAATAACAGTAGCGTCTAAAATGAAAGGTAATATTTACCAAGCACAGTCTCTTTCTCCTTCGATTTTTCTTCAATCTCTTTCAACAACCTAGCTTTTTCCCTCTCGTAATCTTCAAGCTGTTTTCTACACGAATCGAGTTTCATCAGTACGTTGTTGTAGTTAGTCTGTTTGTGAAGCAGTTCTTCGAGATCAAACGATGAGTTCTGTGAGCCAGTCTGATCTAACATCACCGTGGAATCACCAAACGCCAATGTTTGATCAAGTTTTTCCTCGAAAGCCGCACATTGAGCGTAAGCAGTCTGTAGGCCAGTCCTCAACTTCTCACTTTCCTCCATCAACTTGCTGTTTACATCATTCAACTCTTCGATTTTCTTCATGTATTCAGCCGTTTCCTCGTCGCGTTTCTCAATAGTCTTTTTCAACTCGAGAATTTCTTGTTCAAAACTTGGCCCTCTAGACACCATTTCCAAGGAGTCGGCAGATATGCGAGCTCGCTGCTGCTGATCTTTCATTTCTGCTCTGAGTTGATCGATTGTGTTCTTCATGTCCTTCATTTGTTTCTCATAGTTGTCCTTTGCTTGGTTAGCTGTTTGGAGCTCGCTACTGGTTTTAGAAACTAAATCTTCGAGGTTTTTTATCTTCTCCATAAGATCTTTTTCTAGTGCTGCTTTTTCCTCTGTTAAAAAATAAACAATTATATTAGATTAACATTTCCTTAATCCTGTCTTGACATAACTTACCTAATCTTTGTTGAGTGATTTGGAATTGAACAGCCACATCGTCAAAAGTTTGATAAGTAGTCTCGTCCAGTTCTTTGAAACTAACACCACTAAGCCTTGACAAAGATTTTTCCAGAGTGAAAATCTTATTGCTCAGATGCCGTTCCTGCTGTTGTCCATTGTCGATCAAACCTTGTGCGGCTGAATACCTCGATGACAGATCATCTAGCTTGAACTATAAGTAAACAATTCATAAGTCTCTCGAAAAAAGGAAGTTATTTAAAAAATCAAATGTTTACCTTGAGAGACTCATTTTCCGATCTAAGATTAGCAGCATCGTTCAGAGCTTGTTCCAAAGATCTCTCAATGCTTTCCTTGGAGTCCCAAACACTAGCAGTCGTCACGTATTTTGTAGTTATCTCGTCAAGTTGCAATTTGTGCAGTTTGATCTGCTCAGTGAGGAGTTCCTTCTCTTTTGCATGTGACTGCTTGCTAGTGAGAAGTTCCAATTTCAACGACTCGAGCGCTTGTTTCCACTTTGAAAGTTGACTCTGGAGAGCAGACATTTCCTTGGCGTGATGGGCTTCAAGATTTTGATTTTCTTCTTTCAATTTCTTGAGTTCCTCTTGGTGTTTAGCTTTCAACTCCTGTAATTATAAAATAGCATTAATTAAAATAAGCATACAATAAGTTTTAAGCAGTATAGCAAATAAAGCCAGTGATACTGACTTTGATTTGATTTTCGTGTTCAGTTTTGTTTGCAATGGTCTCAGCAGCAAACTTGTCAATAATAATTTTCATGTCCTTTTCAATTTTCTTCACCTGGTCATACGATTTATGTAAAAGATGTTCTTCTGGGCTGCTTATACCTTCTTTTATTCTTTTATTCAGATTCTCAACTTCATCTTTGTAGCTAACCAGCTCTTTGTTCTTTGTGCTATTTTCAGTCTCCAGTTTTTCAATTTTTTCTTGTGCTTGTTCCAGTTTGGACGTTAAACTTGTGATCAACTCTTTCTGAGTATCTAGTACACCCTCTAAGGCAACAATCTGAAAAATCCAATTATAATTTTAACATTTTTTCCAAATTAAAAAAAAACTCCAAACAAGATAAGTACCTTTCCATCATGGTCATTATCACCATTAGTATTTTCCAATTCAGATGAATTTAAAATGGTAATTTGAGCGAGTAAAGCATCCCTAGAGGCTAGGGCTTGTTGCAACGATGTGGTCAAGTCTTCAATTAAATCATCTCGATGTTGTAGAGCACGTTCAAATTCTTGAAGCTACGAATTCAATTTAGTCAATTAGTATGCAGTCATTTATTGAATTTTGTGCGTGTCAAGTTAGTTGAGTAAAATTTGTGTTTTGGTTAAACAACATTGATTGTGTTTTGTTTTATTATTTTCTGAATGTTGCTATGGCCAATGTTTCACATGATTCTTTAAACACAGTAAAATAAGTAATATTGTATTGAAAAAATAATTTTAAATAGTTAAGAAAAACTGATCCAGGTTAATAATAAACACATATTTAATCACTAGATCAATAACCCATAAGTAACATAATTTGTATTTAATCTAAAAAAAACTAACCTTTGCATGATAGGTGCCAAGAAGGTCTGTGCATGGTGGAATATTGCTGCTCTGGCTGTGAGAAGACGTTGGAGAAGAAGCACCAGTCCTGAGATGGTCGACCTCGGCAATTAAAGCCTGGACAACAGCCTCCTTGCCTTGAAGCTGTTCTTTCAGTACGGTAACTCTTCCAGCCAAGCCTTCTAAATCACAATCACCTTCTCCCTCACTCATGCTTACACTGCTCACTGTGAAATCTCTTGAAAAAGCACTCTCGTTATTCTGAAACAATTATTGCAAGAAATTATTGCAGAAATATTCAAAATGAGAAATACGTCATTGAGATTTAGAATCTTACGCTGATGCTCCTTAGATCCATCGATTGATTTCCAGTCTCATTGAAAACCGATTCCTCATCGGATGCTGGCTCAACACTGCTACTACTCAACTTTTTGTTAGCGCGCTTAGATTGGTAGGCAAGGAGCTGCAAAATAAAAAATTTGCACAATTATTGTCTTGCACTGATTATTAATGTTTGCAAACTACGCAGTCAGTAGTAATTTGAATGTTCATATGGTCATTTCCAAAATGGAGTGGTGTATGACATAAGCATACGTCTTATGGCAATTATAAGAATTGATCGTTCTTTTTGTGAATATTCAATCTGATTAATCTATTAGCATAATCTATTTGAATTAACAAGCCTATAAGCTAAGTGAGCAATGTTGACAGTACCCAGGAACTGACAAAGCATCAGCATTTCCCAAACTGCATTGTCTAAAAATAAAAATCCTCCATCTCTAAAACCATAAATTTGTCAATAAAATGGTAGTAAAAAAGAGAAAGAGGAAATCAATTTGCTAGACAAAGCGACCCGTTAACCCAGTCGTGCCTTCTTATGCACGTAATCCCGGAATTACTATCTAAAATCACGCAGGGCCTAGGTTAAAAATAGCCCGCCCTTAAATGCATGTGTGCACGAGAGATAATATTATACACACTCACCATCTCCTTGCCAGCCTCCAAAGAGCGCCGTTTACGCGTCTCCTCGTCCATTATTCCCTCAGCTTCTCATCGCCAAGGTTTCTAAATACCGGATTTTCATCAAATAAAAATAAAAGGAAAACAAATTTCACGTATCTACAACAGAGAGCGGACAAACAGAAGTGTTTTTCAATACGCGTACTGTACTGCGGACATGCACTTGCGCTACTGAGCTAGTAACTCTAACCGTTGTGAATGTTGACCCCCCTCTCACCTCTCACTCCATCGCTCTCGTGCTCTCGCTCTGTCTCTCTCTTTGGCGTGCTTTGGCGGTTACAATTGCGGCGCGGCGTCTGCATGTAAACAATCGCGTAATTTGATGATTATTTGCCAGGTTTGGATATAAATGATTTATATTAATGATTTGGGTAAACTTTTAAGATTACTTACTTCACTTGTAAGGGTGCAACTGTCGTTAATAATGATTCTTGAACAACAAAATGAGTGTTCGGATTTTAAACAGCGGCTAAAAGGCTGGCTGAGTGGTGTGGTGTGGGAACGATGCAGCTGTGCGCAACCTACGGAGAATTCCATTTTCGTCAACGGCTGAAATTTGATTTGGTTTTTGATGAGTTGCTACTGTTGCTAGGCGTATTAACATATTGCACATGACGGGTAATGGGATTTGCTTTGTTGTTGAGATTGCGTTGCAGAGTATCGATTGTTGCTCGGTTATTTTCATAGCACGGAAGAGATCTACAATAATGATGTAATATGATATTATCGGGACGCGGATATGCGGCGCATATTAATTAAATTGAAAAAAAAGATGTTTATTGTTCAATAATAATTTCAGTTTTTCTTGAGCATATGTCTGATGAATTCGAACTCATGTGCAATGCACATTCATTTAATTATTATTACCTATAAATAATTATAATCGAGGGATTCATTAAAAATTAATGAGTTGTATATATTGAAAAATTACGAAAAAGATAAGCTTATAAAAAAAACGAGCTCAGAGCTAATGATTAAAATCTCGTAAAACGACTGTTATACTGAAATACTTTGCAAATAAAAATTGCGTATATAGCAAAGCAATCTGATATCAAATCAATTAATTCATCCGAACGCCCCTGAAAACGTGCGATATCAGAAGAAAACAAATGACAACCACTGACGCCATGGTTCCCGCGCAGCAAATTATGCGCCTCTAGCGACGCGCGATCGAACCAACGCGTTTTAAACCAAAAAACAGTCAGTTGGCTTGCAACGGCAATTACGTGTGCGGGCGTGCGGTGTTGTGTCCGTGTTAGTCCGTGTCCTTCCAGTGCACTTGTCCTCGAAGATGACGGACTTTCGGGAGCGATACAAGCGTTTGGGTTTCGACCCGGAGGCTAATCGGGCGTTAAGGAGTCAACGTCGTGATGAGGCGCGTCGTGAATTTCGCGATGAACAGATGAGTCTCCGGCGTGAGATGGGTGCTCATGATGGTGATGACAGTTATTCGCTTGATGATAATACAACTGCGAATACACAAGAAAGTGCCTTCAGTGGTTTTTCTCAGGATAGTGCTAGTTGTAAAAGTGCGGATTCGCAGGAAAATTCGAAGAACAAGGCTTCTGCAGGTTCGTACTTCATGCCTAATGGCGAATGTCTGCGTGATGGTGGCAGTGTTTTTGTTTTGATACTGCTGGGGATGATTGTGAATGGGAGATTTTTTTGATGATGGTTGTTGATAAGATTTCTGTATGATTTAAAGAAACATGAAAATTTATATTGCATCATGCTATTCAAGTGATTTCCCCCTTTGTAAACCAAGTGATCTTTTGACAGGACATCTTGTTAGAGCGATAATCAATTAAATGTTATTCAAAAAAATTATCCATATATACTTGTATTTGCTACTATTTTTATTAAGTTGCATACATTTATGTTCAACCAAGCACAATTCATTTTCAAAAGCAACACAACAAATTAGTAAATCATTACGCTATTATCTAAACTGTTTCTGAAATTTCTAAATAAATACAGTAATTTGGATTGTTAATGAACTCCTCTTATAATAAAAAATAAATGTGCTATTCAAATTTTTAGAATTTTTAGAAAGATAATATCTACAATTATATTCTATTATGGGCAGTATTACTGTAAATAATTCTAGGGTAAAGTGTTTACATCAAGGATCTATTTGCATGAATATTCATATAATTTCATCCTGTAAAACTATAAAAATGAATGATTTTAGCTCATTAAAATACAAATATTTTCTCTTCACTCAACATTGTACAAATATTTTCCCCCCTACCATATGATTATAACTAATATATTTTTCTTTATAGATCACGAAGCAGCAGTTCAACAGCGTTGGGAGCGTCTGCAGAAGTGGCGAGAAGAGAAAAACAAGCGCAAGCAGATTGAGAAAAAGAAAGCCAAGCCAGTGTTTAAAGTAGGAGTGGTGCATCATCGTGTCTACTCGCCACCAGTGAACAAAGAACCTGCACCTCTGCCACCACCAAAGCTGTGCAAGAGCTTATCTGCTAACATGTCACAAGCAGCACCAAAGAGAGTAACTAGAGCTACGGAGAAGCGCTTAGCTGTTAAAAATATTGTGAACCAGCAGAAGAGAGAAAATGCAAGATCAAAAAAGAAGGCACAACAACAGGTAGACACATTTTTTTAAATATCTGTTGATAGCATACAAAAATTCAATTTTAATATCAATATATTTCTTATTTCAAGCTTCACGATCGAGCGGGTGAAGACAAGCATGTGGAAATAGCTCCAAAAGACCATATGTTCAAAGCTCCCGTAGGATTAACACCCATGCCGATATTTGGTAGGCAAGCATTGGAGGCGACAAGACAGAACATCCAGGCTGAAATCAGTTCGTTCCAAATATCCACGACAACCAATGCCGGTGCGTTTAGCGAGTCGTTCAACGAGTCGGCTCTCTCACTGAAATTGTCGTCCGATGATCAAGAAATGCTGGATGAAAGTGTGACAAATGAAGCCAAGTCGCCAGTGAGCCGGCGCTCGTCAAAGAATTTATCCCCGCCTGCTGCTGATGAGGCTGTGGTTAAAGGAGTTACACCCAGTGATCAAGAGATGATGGAGGTAGAGCAGCTTTCGAAGACTGAGAAGAGGAACAGCAGCTTTTCGGTGCAGGATAACACTCAGTCGCCTGTGGATAAGAGGCAGTCACTAAAAATTCTGTCGAGTCCCATCAAAGTCACGGCTAAGGACGACAGTATCTCATCGAAGCAGGACAGCGAAACTTCGACGCGTAAGAGAAAAAAGTCTTCTGGGCAGTCTGTCGCTAAAGAGATTACGACTGATTCGCCACGACGTACGAGATCAACGAGAGCAGCAGATAAGCGTAGATCCGTGAGAATTGTGTCGACTGACAGCGCCGATTCGGGAATAGAACCGAGTTTGACTCCAGAAGAATCGTCAACCAGTAGACGACGATCGATGAAAGTCGCAAGTGTCGATTCGGAGACAGATTCTATTTCAAGTCCAGGCAAGAAAGGCAAACTGTCGGTTAGTAAACGTAGGTCGTCAACAAAAGTCAACAATGTGGATGAGCCCGTGCCAATTCCAATAGAGACCCCGGTAAACGAGCGACGATCCATAAAGTTGATTGCAAGCGGAAGTACCAACAACGAAGAGGATACATTTGTAAAACCAGCAGCGAATAGACGCAGATCTACGAAGTTTCCTTCGGAGGCAGAGGCTTTAAATTCTAGCAACATCGTTGTGTATCAATCGCCTCTGAAAGATAAAGAGCCTAACGTTCCAATCAAGTCGCCGCTCAGAAAGAAATCCACTCGGTTCACCACTAATGGCCAAGAGAACCTCGACTTCAACAACACGAATCTCATGGACTTCACATTCTCAGCACCTGCGAAACCTCCAAAAGCCGCGGATGTACCGAAGTCTCTACTCGACGATACTGTTGCAAATCTCAGTCCTCGTCGTTCATCTCGACTACCACCAACTGCAAGCCAACTTGATGAGGATCTACCATTGATTCGGTTTTCTTCATTTTACGTTCCTGCACCGACAATAAATGAATCCAGTTCTTCAGAACCTACGAAACAGCGCAGTCCCAACGATATGATGAATCTCAGCTTGAATATGTCGTTGCCAAAGGAGTCGGACGAAGAGAAGCCACTGGCATCATTTTCGCCGTATATCGTGCAGAGCAGAGGGAAAAATAGTGCTAGGAAGGAGATGAAGAAGAGGAGATTTAGCCAGCCTGGATTGAATACTGAGGATATACCTACTAAGGATAATATCATGCAGAAGCTTAATATTGCGGTTGAGGAAGAGGAGCGCACTGCTCAGGTAATTATTCACCGCTACTTTTTTTCTTATAAAAGTTTGCTTTACGCGCCAATTTATTCATTTTCCGTAAGATAATTCATAAACATAACTTTGCTACTTATATGATGGCAAAAATTCCATTACAGTATTAAATAAGCCCTTCTCATGAAATTTTTTTTCTCGCAGTATTACAAACTCATCCTCAATAAAGAAATCGAGCGTTTGAACGAGTTGTGCGATCATTGGAACGAGATTATGGAAAATCCCGAAATTCCCGAAGAATCTCGTTACATTATCCTAGCCGCATGCGGTCAAACTCGACTGCTCATCAACAAAAAATTCGAGCGTTTCCGTAGCTTAGTACAAGACTGCGAGACTGGCCGTGGTGAAATGTTGGTAACGTGCAAGGATCTCCAAGGTTTCTGGGATATGATGTACATGGAGATCAACGACTGCGAGAGTCGTTTCAACAAACTCGAGGAAATGAAGGCGAATAATTGGATCGCGAAGGAAGATCAGAAGGCTGTTGAGAAGAAAAAGAAGAAGGCACCTGCAAAAAAACCTGCCGTTAAGAAACCTGTGGCTAGTAAGCCAAGTTCATTGAGGGCTATGATCGCTGCTGCTAGGAAGAAGAAGGCTCAAGTTGACGGTGGTGTTGAGGACGGCGAAGAAACAGCTACGTGCGTACATCGATTTGAATATTTTGATTTTTCCTTTGAATCACGATAGTGTAATTTTGGAATATTTTTTTTACAGAAATCCAGTCGAAACCCCAATTGAAGAATCCAGCGATATTGAGAAGCCTGCTAGCCCGGCAAAAACTAACTCTCGCATGTCGTCGACCCCCAAATCTGCCAGTAAGTGGGATAACTTACTAAAAAAAGTACAACTCTCACAGACACGCAAAGCTGCAACGAGTCCATTAGTCATGATGAAACTCAGCCAGATGGTAAAGACACCTGAGGTGCAGCTCGATGACTCGATAATATACATCAATTCCGGTCGCACGCCAGCAAAGAGTATTCTTAAGAAGGACGAGGTGATGGGCTCGGTGTCAAAGTCTACCAACAAAGTCTTCTTCAGAGAGCAGTCGAATGAGGTTAAGGAATTTGAGAGTAGAAATAGCTTCGTCGATAACATGAGTTTAGGTAAATTATTATATTGTCCGTCTTTTCCGGCTTTGCTAAACGTCGGGCATTTAATCATTTTAAATAAATTACATTATGAAATTTCAGATAATATAGAAGAGATGAAAGAACCTATTGAAAGAAAGTTGAATTTCGAGGACGACAGTTTCGTAGAAAACGCCGAAGACAAAGATGAACCGGCGGAATTGCAATTCGTCTCGAGCGCTGGTTCTCCCAAAAAGTCGAAAGTTGTGACTCTCACGACGAGTCCTATGATTTCCATGTCACCGCTGAGCTTGGAGGATAAAATATCTGAAAGTTCCGGTACGAAAAAGAAATCTACTAAATCGAAGAAACAGATATCCTTCAAAAAGGATGCTGACGAAAGTCAACCGAGAAGTCTTAGGACTAGAAAGTTTTCAGCACCATTGACGCCGATACCAAAGCGCAGGAATCAAGAGGTGAGTAATAATATTTATTCATCTGATTGGTGGCGTTTTAAGCAATAATAATGTTATGTTATTTTTATTGGTAGGATATTGAAGAAGATGTGAGTTTGGAACTAAACGATGCTGCTAATAAGAGTAACGGTGACACGCCACGGCCAAAATTTGTTAAAGTACGTATCGTAATTTAAAACTGATAATTTGGATAATTTTGCATTTTCTAAACAAAAATATCTTTGTTTGTAGGAAATATATTTGAATGAGCTAGGAGTTGTATGCGAAAGACTCATTCCAGTAGAAAAATGTACACCTAGTACAACCAAACTCAAATGGAGCATTTCAGATGTACGTATGACCAGATGAAAATTGATAATTTTCAGTTCATTGTTACTATAGTTTTACATTTAATTTTTCAGGCCGCACAAAAAAGCAGAAAAAGTAGTAAAGCACTGAAGTCCGATGAATCGATGAATACACCAGTTACGCCAAGGCCGAGACGACGAAATACAAACGTGAGTAGTAAATATGCCATACATACGCATTTTAATATTAATAAACAAAATGTTACAAAATGATTTCAATGCAGGTACCTGAAATTCAAGTAACTACTCCAAAGACTGTGTTAAAAGAGCTTTCTGACAAAAATAATTCGTCATCTCCTCGTCCCAAGAAGCAAAGTTTGAAAGTACGAAAATAATCGTATTATTTATATACTTATATATATCCACAATATGCCATCAAATTTCTATGTATATTATAAATTTTTCAGAGATCTTTAGCTGATACTACGTTGACTCAAGACAATGTTGACGTTAGCTTGGAAGACGTTAAAACACCAAAACTAAGCAAAAGAACGCCAAAATCTGAATTAAAAGAAAGTTCAACAAAATCATCCGCGCTAAAGCGGACGAGATCTTTAAAATCTACAAATAACGAGGGAAACAGTGTCAAGCAGACTGCGTCGCCTAAATTGAGAAGGACAAAGTCGTTGAGTATAAAGAATGTAGATGCAGAAAACAGTCCAAAAGAGGCTTTGAAGAGAAAAAGTTTGAAGGTGTGTTGCTTGTATTTATCGATTGTTAATTTAAGTAATTGTGAAAATGCATTAATAATTTACTGACCTTTTTTTTTATTTTAATTTAGAAATTACAAGAAAACATTGAACCTAATGAACAAGAGACTGAACGAAGTACGAAAGGAAAATTGTCCAAAACTCCCAGTTTCAAAAGAAAAAGTGAAAAGGTGCGTTAATTAAATAATATTCTGAAATTGCAGTCGTTAAAAAATTTGGTGTAAACTCATTTATTTCCTTTTTTTTTTTAGAAAAAAGTTGAAATTAATAATCCGAGTGAAAAACTGACTGATGTTAGTGATACAGTAAGCGACACAATGACACCAAATACCAGACGAAAAAGTTTGAGGGTAAATATATATTAATTCAACCAACGTTAATAAAGTAATATTACTTTTTTCAACATTAAAAAACTGTCCTTGCAGATAACACGAGCGAGTGTAAAGGGCTGAAAATTGGAAATGATAGATTGGTTTTTAAATTGATGACTAAATTAAAATAATATATAAGTGTAATAATAGGAACATGAGATTAACTTCTGATATCTTTATTCTAGTAATGCTATTTTAGTGATAGTATATGATAATCAAAAGAAAAAAAATTAAAATACACAATAGGATATGAATTTAGAAAAAAAAAAATCCATTTGTAGGCTATTGAATTATATTATATTTCAACTATACGTAATCAACAATTGCTATCATATAGGTACTATATGCACTATTATTTTAATCAAATAGCCAGAAAAGAAAGACAAAAGCGTTGATCTCATGATCTTTAACAGTTTTTAATATAAACGTCTACTTTTTACAATTTTTGATACGTTGTATAATTCTAGCATACGTAAGAAATTTTATGATACGATATAGTTGCGTATATAAAAAGCTTGTTTTTAATGTATTTATATATAAAAGAAATTTACAAAATTATGCGTGTGCTGATATGTCTTGATACCTGCATATTTATATCGGTGATATAGTATTGTTTCGATAAACATTTGTTTAAATTGATTCGTGTACATGGTAAATCCAAATACGGTTTATTTCTGTTTATATCGTACATTCTATTATTGCAAAGAAATGAGCTGTATTTTGTCGATGGTGTTGGGAAATAAGAGCTAACAAAGATTCGAGTATCGTCAAGCGAATATTAGATACCATTAGGGTAAGGTCCAAAGCCCGAAGTTCATAGACGCAGATCCCCTCAGTTCCCCTCCTCCCATGGAGTCTCCATGCCTCCTCCCTTGCGGTACAGTAATAACGCTGAGAGACTCGCATCAGTCGGATTTTTGCCCTAACAGAGGTATCCTTTAAATATTAGAATGCACGCAAGTTTCAGCGATCTAAGCATTGTTTTTAATTATGTAATACGAAATTTTTCAATCGCGCAGATCATTGTTAGTTAGTTCAAAGTAGTCTTTGAAAATGAAGTAAAAAAAACTTTTTTTTTCCTTGCGTACCGTGTGGACCGGCGAGCTCTATGAAAATTTCTACCTCTGGCGAAAAAGCCGAAAAATTAACGCCAGTCAAAGAAGGAAACCCTGCTGGGAAGAGGAAAGCCGATTTGGCAGGTTTGAATGAGGTATTCAGTCACTAGCAATTATTGTAGTTATTTATGTTGTAAAACGTGTGTTTATAATACGACATTCAAGTTTTACGAAATATATACGGGATTCTGAATTTATTTCACAAAGAAATTATATCGAATAGTAAGAAAATTAAGTTTGGACTGTCTCAATTTTGAGAGCATTCAACAAGTTGACGCCGGAAAAGTATTTTTTCAACTTTTCAGAATTCCTCAAATTTTTCAATCATTATGTCACTTGGCGAATGTTCAATGTAAGGAAAAAGGCTCACAGGCGAAATATTTGTTGAATATTCACCTTTAAAATAACGCAAATTGCTGAAATATTTTTTTCTGCTATTAACATTGAGTTTTTTTATTAAACTGAAAATTTATTTGTAATCAAGGACGACAACGAATTTACATAGGCCTAATCAAATTGCTATAACTTTAATTACACTTAACTATGCAAAGCAATTTGTCAATCATGCACGATACAGAAAATGAAACTTTACATATGCTTCAATAATTCAACTTTCAGGAATTTAACTATCTGATGATTAAACAATTACGAAATTTTCGTATTTTTATTAGATTACTGGAGTTATTAAAGATAACCATGATCAGCTTTCACTAAATCAGCGCCTTTTTCAGCGATTGCAATTGTCGGAATATTAGTATGTGCAACAACGATATCCGGCATTATAGAGGCATCAATAACTCTAAGATTTTTTATTCCTTTCACCTATCAAACATATATAATTCGTTAGTAAGGTTTTCAAATTTGCAACCAAATAATAGAATATGATCAACAAGCGCGTACCTGCAACTTTGGATTCACTACCGCAGACGGGTCGTCTTCTTTTCCCATTTTGGCGGTTCCTGAATAATGCCATAGTGTGATAGTAAATGCCCTCAACGCACACTCCCAATATGCATCAGAATCTGGTTCATGATTTTCGCAGCCCCACATTGGACGTGAAAAGAATGTTGATCCATGTTTCTGCATGGCTTGAGTCTCACTGACCTTAATCGCCATGCGAATAGCCGCGATGCTAGCTCGAACATCTTCTGGATCTTCGAAGTAATTTGGGAATATTTTTGGCGAGTCGTTTGGCTTTTTACTTCGCAGAAGTATCTTTCCTCGACTTTTAGGTTTCAGTAGCATAGGCCAAATCGTCCAAGCATGGTGGTAAACGTGATCTTCCCACATCTTGTGGAATTTATTTTCAGGCTGTCCGAAAATTAGATGAGCTGACCAAGCTGACAGCAGACTGAGACTGGCAAGCATTAATTCAACATTTGGCTTTTCATCTTGAACGCTCATATTATTAGTATTGAAGTAGCCTACAGCCTCAGAAACACCTGCGGTCGCTCCAATTCCATTCCGCTCCGTCAAATATTCGGAAATTGTAGGATTGGCGGGATTAAATATCTCTGGAAGAGTGACTCCCGTGGTATCATTTACTAAAAATACTAGTCCTCCGTAGCCAGCATGATCCATAAGATGTTGACCTACGGGCAGATCTGCCATAACATCGATGTCAAGTTCGCGTAGATGATTGGCAGGACCGATTCCAGACAACATTAAAATCTGTGGAGTGTTGATTGCACTTGCCGACAGTATCACTTCTTTTTTTGCGTACGCTTTTCTTTTTAAAAAATGCTTGGTAAATTCAACGCCTCTAGCAGTTTTCGTTTTGGGATCGATTAACACCTTGTTCACGTGACTGTGCATACTGACGAACAAATTCTTGCGATCCTTTATAGGATATAAATATGCTCTATTGGTGCTTAATCTTTCGCCGCCCCTTTGATTAGTTTGCATGTAATTGAAACCAGTTAATTTTTCTCCATTGTAGTCGACTGGTGGAAATCCTAATTCTTCACCAGCTTGGACGAAAGCATCGGCAAGAGGAGTTTTATATGGTGCATTTATTATGTCAACAGGTCCGCCGGTGCCACGGTATTTAGGATCTGCATCGACTAACGTAAGATTAGCATTTTCTAACTTCTTAAAATATTTTAACATTCCTTCGTAGGACCAGCCTGGATCTCCAGTCGCTTCACCCCACTCATCGTAGTCACTTTTTGTACCTGAATAATATGTCGTAATATTACTTATTAAATTTTCAACAATTATCCGATGCAATCGATCAGTATATAGTTAATATCCAGAGTAATGAGCGCTGCTTACGAATTTATGTTTTTAGAAATATTAATGCTAAAATATTAAGGTAGTTCTGAATCCACATTTCAGTTTAGAAACACATTTTTTTACTTGAAGGAAAATTTCTTCAATTATTCAAGTATATAGAAGTTGAAAAAGCGCGATATTTACAAAACAATATACAAAAAGATTATCTTTCGACATTTTTGAGTTCCACTTTCTTGAAAATATTTGAAATAGTAGTGATATAACACAATAGCAATTTCTGAGCTAAATAAAGAAACAAAATCTCTGATATGACATCAAGCAAAATGAAATCAAAGTATTCGAGAATTATTATCTTTAATTAAGGTTGTTTCGGCTATAAGTCGATAATGGTGTCAAATACTTGAAAATTCGTATAATAGTTACTAATGATATAATAAAATAGTATGCTGAAACTGCACAGCTTCGGTTCAAAGTTGTTGAATTTTGAAAATCGAAAATTAACACGCATTCTCATGGCAATCAATACTATATAATTCAAAAAAAGTCATAGAAATAATGGTGACGCAATGTTACAATAATAATGTTTTATGTCAGAATTGATATAATGAAGCGATTTCACTAATAGAACTTTACAATCACAAGTTTTAATGGCTAGGTTGCCATTTAAAGTCCATTGACTGTCTGTTCAAAAGTTTGCGACAAAATTCATTAAAAATCCGTTTGTACTTCTCAAATATCATTTCAATTGGTGCTTTTCCTACATTTTACTAAACTATCATTTTCAATCAATAATTATGTTTGAAATGACGGTAGGAATGAACTTTTTCGATTTTCCTAACTTTTGAGCCTGACGGTATAGCCAATACAGCCTTAAATAAATAAATAATTCTTTTGGTCGTTAATATTAAATATTCAAAAAAAAAAAACTATAATAAATCAATCGAATTAGTTAATCAAGTACAATAGTGAAGCGAAAATTGTTTTACGTATAAATACCTCTGCAGGCAATCATGAAGTTAATCACACTGGTGCCTCCCATTACCTTTCCTTTTCGAAGTTTGCACTGATTATTATTGAAGCCTAAGCAATAATCATTTGAAGGTTCGGATTTGTAACCCCAATCGATGAAAGGATCGTACCACACAATCAGAGCTGCTCCTGGTATATCGTATAAAAGATTTTCGTGGCCCCCTGCTTCAAGCAACAAAATTTTAGCATCTTCTATTTCGCTTAATCTTGAGGCCACAGCTGCTCCAGCACTCCCAGCGCCCACCACGATAAAGTCGTACTCTTCATCATTTATTGGAGTGTGATCGTTGTGTTCCTCGGCTGCTTGTTTCAAAAACTCTAAGCCGAATCCGACAATTCCGTATGCATCCTTGAATGTGTAGACTATCGAATCTTCGATAAATTTCATTCCATTTTTAATGTTATCGAAAATCCCTCCTTGTGCTGGATTGTTGCCCAAAAGTAGTGCAACCAGAAATATTGAAAACCACCGTAACTTCATTGTAACAAGTGTAGAACGTTAAAAATATTATTAGTAACTTATTTGCACAATGCGCGACTTTTTTAAGGCATTTATATTTTCGTTTTATCTAAAGAGCACATAATGTGTTGCGTTTTAACAAAATTATACTTGACATATTAAGTATTTTAGACATGATGAGATAATCATTTTCCTCCATTTTATCGCACAGTTGTCACTAAGTATATTAACTATATTCTCTTCAAGTTTTAGCAAAATCTAACTGTTTGAGTTTGATAGGGAACTACCTTGTACCCCTTAGCTGGACTTACGATTTTTTTCGTTTTTTTGTAAATAATTTTTTTCAATGCTAATTTCACAAAGAAAATTTTGAAGATTACTGGAAAAAAATTTCAAACGAAAAGCTTGATAATTGATTGATTTATGGCATATTTTCCGACGATTTTTCGATTTTCGAGGATTCTGCCGTAGGCTTGGCCATAGATAGAGAGATATGAGCGACCGCTCGCTAGCACCTCCTGGGGTCGCGAACTACCCCTTTGTCCAGCCAAGGGTTAAAGTAGACAGCATAATTATGAAATTATTCTTTAATACTAATTCAAAGGACATGATTGCAAAATAATACAAAATTAATAATAATAATTGTAATGCCAATCAGAAAACAGATCTAGCTGTATAAATAATGCTAACAAAGGTATATCAAATACAAGATTTTCATGGCCTCCTGCTTCTATCAGTAAAATTTTAGCATCCTCGATCGTGGCAATTGAGAATGATCAAGGAACCAATTAACTTATTTGGGTATGCACGTTGAAGTAACGTTTCAGTTGCTCGTTAATTTGTTTGGGTAGAGTGTTTTATCAAAACTACACATAATTGTGTTGCAGTTTAACAAAATTATACTTTGAAAATTACGCCAGGTCATAATATTTATTGCATTTTTTACCAATTCCAAATGTGCCGATAGTAGTAGGAAACAATAGCATATTTTGTAATTATATATGTCCTTTGTCTTTTTATCTTCGTATTAATACTATGTGTGTAAGTTGTGCTCTTGTACTGAAAATGCACATATAATTAGAACATTTTTGTGGAAAATTGGAAAAACTGAAAAAACTCATTTTTTTTTCAAAATTGAATATCTCAAAAACTCCACCGTTAATTGACGCGAATTTTGGATATGTTTTTCAAGGCTGCATAAGCTATCTTTCTACCAAACCACAGTTCCCCGATTTTTCCCTTTCCAAAGATACGATCTTTCAAACACAAAGTGTCATTTTCACATGCTTGAACTGGTAGTTTTCCGCTTCTAGCGTTTTTCAGTCAAGTCCTATGATAAATCCAATAACACCATTGGATTCTGCGGGAAACATACATCGAAAACATGTATCATCTGTTTGGAAAAATTATTTGGTTGATCTTAAAAATTCAGCAGCAAAGTAGCTGGATTTTTAAGATCAGTATAGCTGGAAAATGATGCGTGCGAGAGCTGCTCTTTTATTATTTATCCTTTACTCTCGTAATTAACTTTATCAAACCATGATATTTATTTTGCTCGCGTATAAGTTATGCAAAATTAGGTGAGCGTATGTAAAGTAAATATATGAATATATGATGAATAGAAATTTTATTCAAAACCATGTGACATCAGAAAATTAAGTCGCTATACAACTAAGTAATAAAAGTATTATTTAAAAATTAGTTATAAAGTGATACAAAAAAATATACGACATTGCTAAGAACTGAAACAAATCATCAAGATACATAAGCTTTGAAACACAATTATGAAAAAAACTGATAGTAAAGTTTTATCAGTCTTGACACCTCGAAGTAACTTTCTTTCTTCAAAAAGATCTTACAAAAACCACCTCACTTCATTTACTCTAACCAACCAGGCTCCACCACTTCAATAATATCTATCAGATCAGCATTGCTCAAGTTAGAAAATATACAATCAATGCAGATGTCTGGTAAGACGACGCGAGTCAACTTTAGCCAAACCTCCTTCGCTGGTCTTAATAAAAATTTTCTCGCTGCGATTTCACGATAACGAGCAAGTATCACAGTTGCATACTCGGGAAACTCCTTCCTTAGCGTTGACGAACCGACGACCTTCAAGAATTTTTCATTCGGAATATAAATGAAGCTACTTATCACATCCATGTGCAACCATTGATACAGCGACGTGTTACTATCGATGAAAGTGCTCTTCAATGTTTCAATTTCTTTCTTGCACGTCTCGTAAAAGCGTCGATTATCCTTTGGCCTAGCGAGCGGTGTATAACTGTCCGAACAAGGTAAATTAGCTGCTTTGAGCTTGATCGAGTGGCTCCTTAAAATACGTCCAACGGGATCATTACAACCCGACCACAAATATCGAAGAATACATTTGTCGCTGATATCCGCTCCGTAGTCAAGCAGTTCTTCGGCATTATCAGGGCAATTAGAAAAGAATGTTCTTGCGAGAGCTGAATTACCCGAGTTATCTCTAGCGTCTACTTGTGCTCCACGACTCAACAGCAATTTCAACATACTTCTGCCGTTTTTCAAGTCAGCCGCGAGATGCAATGGCCTACCGTTCCAACGATTTTTATCATTGACTTTCGCACCATTGTCTAGTAGCAACTCTGCAATTTTGACTAATCCTCTTCGATCCGCGGTCGCCGAGTGAAGTGGAGTCCAATCGTTGACGTTCTCCTGACTGTTGACTTCGACACCATAAGCTAAAAGCTTCTCAATCATAGTAACATTACCCGCTACAACAGCTACGTGTAATGGGGATTTTCCATACTCGTCTTTAGCATCCGCGTCGCAACCGTTGTTTATCAGAAAGTCGAACAGAGCCTCGCTTTTGCAGTTTGCGTTGTTAGCGAGAACGTGAAGTAGATTCTGACCGCCACTCGTGATTACACTGAAGTCTGCGCCACCGTCTCTTAGCAATTCTACAACACGTTGATTCTGCTCCTTGACTGCGTAGAAAATCGGTGTCCCTTGATGTTTATCCTTGCTATCGACGTCCACGCCTTTAGCTATCAATGCTTGCAAAATTTCGTTATAATAATTGGATTTCGAGGCATTCGACGAGGAGTTTCGGACGATCGAGTGAAGCAGTGATCCTCCACATTCGTCGCTGAGCTTAGTGAAACTGTCGATCAACATCAAGACTATGTCCAATTCTTCGACTGCATCCGTAGCCATGTGAATAGCTGTGAGCCCATGAGCGTCTACGTCGTCGACGGATACGCCACGTTCCAGTAATATTTTCATGATTTCCATGGTGTAACGATTGGAGAAGTTGGCACACCAAACTCGACGCTTGGAAAATTTGCACATGTTGCTTGTCTTGATGAACGAGTGTAGTAGAGTTCGTTTATCGTGTTCGCTGACGAAATCTATGTTCTTAGAGTGCTTCAATAGGCATGGTAAAATATGCTGGAGATTGTATTTGATGGCCAAGTGTAGTGCGGATTCGCCCTTTTTATTTTGACCATCGAAGTCCAAACCCTTCGATATCAGCCATTCCACGAAATCTGCATCATCTTTTTCTACGCTAAGTCTTGACGGTGAACCATAATTGCCAAAATTAAAATACTTTTCGAGCCCATGATCAACAAGGGCACGAACATGACTAATCGACGATTCGTCGAGTTTCATATACTTGTCGTACTCGTCATCAACGAACAAATGAGCTATCGAGTTGCCGTAATTGTCGATCGCGTTAACGTCAGCTCCGTGTTCCAGCAAAATATCTATGACTTCGTTCAGTCTTCTAGCGACTGCCAAGTGCAAAAAAGTTTCGTCGCGTTTATTTTTGATATCTGGATCGAGGCCAAGCTCGAGCAAATTTTTCGTAACTTTGATTGTATCGTTTTGCGAAAATCTGGTGCACTTGATGAAAAAATGTAAATATGTGTTTCCATTTTCATCGATGCTCTCTGCTTTGATATTATGCTTTGCAAATAAATCTGATAACTCTGCGCTGCTTTTAGCTTGATTTCCCATGGATGACCAATCGAAATTTCCACTCATCGTTGCGATGTCTGTAATAATAACAGTGTATATTAATTTAATTTACGGGCTAATCCCAGCTATCTAAAAATAAGTCTATATCGATCGAGCCAAAATAAAAATTTTCAATTTACATATTCATATAATTATTAAAAAACATAAGTATTAAAAAAAATCAATTTTTCTATCAAGTTTACGCGGTATAAAACGTTAAATATAAAAACAAAAGTTTTTCAAACACGAATTTTAAGTAGTTTATGCGTCACGTAAAAGTAGCAATTTTTTAGCGCTGCCGCTGGAAAAATTAGGTCTAGGGGCCCGAAAGTATTCCACTAGATTTCTCGCTAGATTTAGTTATCTACCCTACTCGGTGGCACCTTCGAGTGAGTTGCTTGTATTTATTGTTAACAGACATCAATAAATAAAGCTTTCATAAAAATAAAGTGCAGTATTTATTGTTATATTGCAAAGTTAAAAAGTTTTGGATGCCGTTCATTAGATAACCATCATATTTTACAAGTAATTTAAAAATACAACATCTTGATAAAGACATTGATATTTAATTATCATCGTCGATGTATATGGTTGATTTGTAATTCTCATAAACACCGGATGCATGTAGATTCAATTACTTTTTAATAATCTATAAATATCCATAATTAGCCAAATAATAATAATTAATCTAATGCTGAAATAAAAGAAAATCCTCAAAGTAAAAACCCTTAAAAATATAAAAGTTATATTTTTGGCTATTGGTAAAATATTTGTAGGGGAGAACGGGGTATTTTCACCCAGGGGTAAAACACCCAATCGTTAATATCTTTAAAATAAGACATATTTTA